>JAJEOU010002535.1:0-49998 GCA_021534815.1 Acrocephalus arundinaceus
AAGAGATCATCAGAGAATGTACTCACAGAGTCTGTAGGCATTGGGATGTTGCAGCTTGAGGAGATCACTGCAGGAGCTGCAGCTGCATTGTCCTGCAGCCAGAGGTTCCTGTGCCAAGGGCTGGCAGTGATTCTCCCCCAGTCCCTTCTCAGCACCTTCCCAGCCCTGAGTGATTGAAGCTCTCTGTGCCTGTGTGCTGTGCCCGGGTGGCTGCAGGCAGTGCCCCAGCCCTGCTGGGCTGGCAGAAAAGCTGCTTATCCAGAGAAATGTGTTTTTAAGCTCTTCTTGCTTGCCAGGAGCTGCCGCTGTGCCAGGTGTCTCAGCTCACAGCACAGACACAGAAAAAGGACATAATGACCCTCTCAGGGCTTTGTGCTGAGGCCCTGAACATCAGTCCCTGAGAGGGAGCTGAAGAAACCTCTCCAGAACTCCAAGGCAGAAGCCAACTCCAAAGTTTCTGGAAGATTTAATGGGTCCCACTGAGGGACACAACACAGAAAGTGTCCCCAGGCCCCAGGCAGAGCAGAGAACTGCAGGCACTGATGACAGGTGGGGACAAAGAGAAGCCAAGGGCTTGGTGCCCTGGGCCACAGCAGCCTCTGTGCCACCAAGGACACTGAGGAGACACCTTGTCCTGAGGCCCTGGGGCCTCCTGGCACAGCCCCAGCAAGGCTGGGCACTGTCAGCCCCTTGTCCTGCCCTCAGCATCCCCCTCCCATGCCAGTGGCCTCCAGGATGTGCTGGAAGGAGTCCCTGGGGAAGGAGCCTTGGTCAGGATGGCCCTGCGGGGCTCCTTAATGCTGCCAGGGACTGCAGGTTTTTCCAAGGACTTTGGTTTGGCTTTAGCTTTGGAGTCTCTGAGAGGTTTCTGCAATCCTGGCCTCCAATTCTCTACTTTAATTGGTCCCTTGAGAGGCTTTGTCAGTAAGCAACACTCAGTGGGGCTCATTATAGCTTCAAGGTACTTCAGGTATTTTAGGTACTTGTTTTTTCCCTTTTCAACTGACTCTAGAAAGTTTGTTGCAATTATTTTTATCCCGTCTTTCAATCTGACTCTTTTTGCCACTGAGTGTCTGAGAGTTTTTGTGCAATCCTGGCCTCCAATTATCTGCTTTAATGAGTCCCTTGAGAGCTTTGCACTGACACACAGTGGGGCCAGTAATGCTTTGAGATACTCAAGATTTTTAAGATACTTTGGATTTTCCTTTGAATTTTCCATCTCTCGCTGAGTCTCTGAGAGGTTTTTGTGCAATCCTGGCCTCCAGTTCTCTCCTCCAAGGAGTCCATGAAGAAGCCTGTGTTGGGGATTGACCATAGTGGGACCCATTAATGTTTTGAGACACTTTGGGTGTTTACTCTGGCTTTGATCCTGGAAAGGTTTATGCAATCTCCTCTCAGGCACTGAGGTTCCAGGGCTCAGCACCAAATGCACCACGGGTTCATTGGGGATCAAGCAAGTCCTGACAACCATGGCTGTGCCTTGATTTCCCTCTGGCCTCGTGCAGTTACTAGGAAGTCTTTTCTCCTTGATTTTTGAGGAAATATTTAAAAACCCCTAATATTCCTATTTTCAAGGGTGTATTTTCTCTTCAGAGAAGAGATGACTGCAACATTCAGGGATTGATATTGATCCAGCGTCACTCCTCAGGAGGTCTGGCCTGCTCAGTGAAGCTTTGCCTTGAGGTCTGACCCAGTGTGGACAACCTTGCTCCACAATTCCCCAACCCATCCTGTGTCTCCTCACTCACCTGGGACCTGCTTTGCTAAGACAATTGGCTGCACTCAGCCAAAGAGAGGTTTTTCTTCTTTTTTTTTTTGAGCAATCTAAATCTCCAGAGTTTCAGACAATCTCCTCAAGTCTGAATCATTAAAAACAGATATGATCATGGACAGAGACTATCTAACTAGTTTAAGTTCGAAAGTTTATGTTTATTAACAACAGCGAGTGGCAGGGCAGTCATCTCCAAAAGGTGTGACCGCCCCGTACAAGGTTCTTTGCCCTCTGTTTATTTCCCAAGATCTTACATACAATACAAGTGCATAACCCCAGCATCTCCCATCCCCACTCTGTATTAAATGAGGCTATCAGTCCTTCACACATGCCCAATTCTACTCTTGAATTGGGTTAGTGATCTCAAAGGATGAAGTCAGGAGAGTCTTCCTCAGGTCTCTGTGACCCGCTGGCACAATCCAAGGTCCCTGCTTTGTGATGATTGATATAAAGTCCAGCTGCTGCCATTGTTCTACTGGGTTTCAATCTGTTCTTATAAAGGTTCACTTACTGCATTCCTTCTATAAACAAGCTCATAATGGCAAACAATACAACAATTAGCTCTAGTTAAGGCATCTAATAATCATTATCCTATCATTTGCTTATCTACTTTATACCCTGATCCATATAAATTACTACCATCACTTAGCTAAAATCTTTACTCTTTAAAATCATGATTCAGTGTCCCCCGAATGTTGGGGTGCCCTCTGAATGTTGGAGTGTCCCTCCACAGCCCCCCCCCCCCCACCGAGGGTCATCTGTGTCCACGTTCACCAGGAGGAATCGACGGTGGCCGTCATCTTCTCCCGCCTGTCAGGGTGAGTGGGGACACATGGGAACCCCCAAAATCACCTGGGTATTCCAAAAAATTACCTGGATACACCTGGCTATCTCCCCAGATCACTTTGGTACCACCAAGAATCACCTGGATCTTCCCTGGAATCACCTGGGTACACCTGAGTATCCCCCAAGTCTCCTGGGTACCCCAAAAAATCACCTGGATCCCCCCAAAAATCACCTGGGACTGCCAAAAATTACCTGGATACCTCACAAATCACCTGGGTACAACTGGGTACCTTAAAACCCACCTGGGAATCCTCAAAAAATAACCTGGGTACTCCTAAAAAATCACCTGGATACACCTGGGTACTGTCGTGGGTCAGGTAGCCAAAGAATGTGTATTCTATTTCATCTGTTGTAAAAGCAGATATTTCTTTATCTCTTGTAACTCCAGGGGGGAGGGGGGCAGATGCCCTCTGATAATGGGCCAGCTGTTAAAGCCAGGTGTGGCAGTGTTTCTTATCTCCTTCACCTCCTGTCCATCCTCCAGGGAGATATCTTCTGCTCATGGGCCATTAAGGCTCATCAAGGACATGACTGTTTCCAACACTCTTACCAACAGTGTCAGGTCGTATCCCTGACTCTGTCAGGATTTTTTTCCAGGATTTCTGCTTTGCTTGCTTGCTTGTCTTTGTACTGCTGCATTTGTATTTTGGTAGTTTTGTTGTTGTTGTTGTTGTTTTATTCCTATTAAAGAACTGTTATTCCTATTCCCATATCTTTGCCTGAAAGCCCCTAATTGCAAAATTATAATTAGGAGGTGATGGGAGTGACATTCTCCATTCCAAGGGAAGCTCCAGCTCTCCCTGGCAGACAACTGTCTTTCAAAACCAAGACAGCTGCTTTTAAGAGCCCCCGCTCTTGTTGGGTCCTGCTATAACTGCCCTTAAAAGGCCAACACCACTCCCGTTGATTTCAGTATGTAGCCCTGGGAGTGTTTGGGGTCCCAGGTGGGGTTTGGGGGTCCTAGGAGGGTTGGGGTCCCAGAAGAGTTTGGGGATGCCACGAGGGGTTTGTAGGTCCCAGGAGGGTTCAGGGGTACCTGGGCAATGCTGATGATGGTGATGTGAACCCCCTGTTGGGTGTAAACATGCATGAGGGGTTCCTGGAGAGGGTTTTGCAGATTCCGGGGGTTTTTTGCGTCGTGGTGCATTTTTGGAGGTTCCCAAGGGTTTTTCAGGGGTCCTAAAGGGGGGGATTAGGTGATCCCAGGGGGATCCCAGGGCTGCTTTTGGGTACCTGCTCGTGACAGACATGAGGACCCCGTGCCAGGTATAAACCTTCTCAAGGGAATCTAACCGGGGTGTTGGGTGGTCCTGTGGGAATTTTGATGTCCTGAGAGGGTTTGGGGGGTAGTCTGTATGGCTTTTTGCATTCTTGAAGAGTTTTTTGAGGGTCCCAGGGAGGTTTTTGGGATCCTAGCAAGGATGAGTTGTCCCGGGAGGGGTAGGGCTTTCCCGAGAGGTTTTGGGGGTATCTGGGCAATGCCGGTGACAGAGCTCGGGACCCCGTGCCAGGTCTGACCCTTCTCACTGTGCACGGGCAGCATCAGCGTGTTCAGGGAGATCCTGGGGGCCTGAGGGGTCACCCCAAATCCCAGGGGACCCCAAATGCTCAGGGACCCCCTGAACTCCCCTCACTGCTGGATCTGCTGCAGGCAGGGGGGCACCAGGACTCGGCCCCACCCCCACCATCACAGGGGGACAGAAACAGGGGAGGGGCCGAGTGCTGGTGCCCCCCTGCCTGCTGCAGATGGAAAGGTCAGGGCAGACCCCAAAGTCATGGGAAAGGGACACAGGGGACTCCCAACAATTCCTGTGGGGGGGATGAGGGGGGACCCAAAAGGAATTTGGGAGGACTGGGTGGGTCACTGAAGGGCCCTCAGGAGTCTTGTGGGGGGTGAGGACAGCAAAGAATAGGGCAACCCTCGGGAGGGGTTTGGGGGGGAAGAGGATTGGAGTTTCCATGGCAGTGGGATGGGGATGAGATCTGCCCATGGAATTCCATGGGAATGGCATGGCAGTGAAATCCATCTAGAGAATTCCCATGGGAATGGGACAGCAGAGGCATCCATCTATGGAGGCCTCATCGGAATTCCCATGTTCCCAAATTTTGTCCTCCCAAATCCCACATTTCCAAATCCCACATTCCCATGGAAATTCTACCCTCCCCACCTTTACTCGCCAGCACTTCCCAACCATATCTGACATATTTCTGGAGACATTCCAGGCAGGTGTGCCCCAGGGGATTTGTTCATTCCTCAGCCTCCATCTCATCCTGTTCCCAGCACCTCTTGGTGACCTGAGCAGCGTCGTCGGCCACCAGGAATGCCCCAGATCCCAGCTGGAAGGAGAGGAATTCCCGCCTGTCGGAGCCGAGCTGATCAGATGCGCGGACACTCCCGTGGGACAGGAGGTCACAGCCGGAAACCTCCTTAAAGTGTGGAGACCTGGGGAGGGATTGGACCCATGGAGACCCACGGAATTGTGTCCCAGCCCCACAGAGCCCCATTCCAGCCCCACGGAGTCCCAGAGTCTGATAGAGACCCACAGAGCCTCATCCCAGCCCCTTGGATCCACATGGATGCACATCCCAGTGCCCCAGATCCCGGCCCAGCCCCACGGATCCCCACTGCAGTCCCACAGGTGCCATGGCAGCCCCACAGATCCCCCAGCCCCGGGTCCCCGCCCTGAGCCCCGCTCTGGCTGTGCCGCTCCTGCAGCATCTGCAGCTCCCTGCTGGCCCCGTGCCGGTGCCGCTCCTTGTGCCGGCTCCGGCCATCCCAATATCCCGGCTCGGCTCCGGCTGCCATCCCCGGCGGCTGCGGCTCCGCCCGGCCCCGCTGGCTGTGGCGGCGCTGGAAGGGGATCCCATCCAGGGACCCCATGGACAGGAACTGGGTGAACCCCGGGCCGGGCTCCGACAGCGCCATGGGCAGTGACCACAGGGAGAGGAGAACTGGGGGGACACAGAGATTTGGGGTCTGGGGGGTCACGGGTGAAGGAAAGGGAGAACAGGGAGAGTTGGGAGAGCAGGGAAAAGGGTTTGGGGGTTCCAGGATTGAGAAAAGGGGATGGTAGGGGTGGGTAGATGTGGGATAGGTGGGGTTAAAAGGCTCCATTTAGTCAGGAGAGGGAGCTCCAAGGTTCCCCGGTGTCCCCGTTCCCATCTAAAGGTGGGAAAACCCAGGATGGCTGGGAATAGGGGTCCCAAGTGTCCTCAGTTATATGGGAAGGAGGGGCTGGGTGCTGGGAAAGGCAGGAGTAGGAGTCCAGGGCTCCCAAAGCCAAAGAAAATGGTGGGCCTGGGAGAGGTGGGGTGGCCAGGAAAAGGGTTTGGGGGTCCCTGTGCCAGCAGTGGCTGCTCCCAGTATCAGCCCAGTTTCCCCCCCATGTGGTTCCAGTTTCCTCGGCACTCCCATTATGAGCCCAGTCACTGCCAGTCCTTCCCCATTATGATGCAGTTTTGCCCCTAGCATGGTCCAGGTTGCTCCCACTTTCATCCACTTGCTCCCAGTTTCCCCATGTCTAGTCCCAGTCACTCCCAGTATGATGCCAGTCTCTCCCAGCACAGTCCCAGTCATGCCCAGTTGCCCACAGTGTAGACCAGTCACTCCAACCTGCTCACAGCAGTTCTCAGCATGGTCCCACTTCTCCCCAGTGTGCTCATTTGAAAACAAAACCAACAGGAGATCCCAAGTAAGAACTGTTCCAGGACCCATTTCTCATAACTCTGGGGGGATATCTTCTGTTAATGGGCCAGCTGTTCAAACCAGGTGCGGCAGTGTTCTTTATCTCTTCCACCACCCACACTCCCTCCAGGGAGATATCTTATCTTAATGGGCCATTGTGTCTCACTGCATCACTGATCAAATTCCATCATCCCATTGTGAGATTCTCCACCCAGAGGGAGGAGCCAAGCATTCCTACCTGGATATAATCTGAGATTTACCACACCAGAAGCAGCCTGTTTCCACTGGATGCCCAGAGGAAGACCAGACCCATCTACACCACCACTGGACCTTCAGGAGAATCTACACCCTTCTACAGGATCATTGCTTCAACAAAACCACATCTATGACTCCAGGAGGACTGCAGACACGATTTGATTGCACTGCTACCAACACCCTGCCTAACCGGGTGTCAGGTCGTATTCTGACTGTCAGCGTCTCTTTTTTTTGCTACTGCATTTTCAGTTTAATTTTCTTACTAAAGAACTGTTATTCCCATATCTTTGCCTGACAGCCCGCTCATTTCAAATTTATAGGAGGGGGTTTCTGTTTTCCATTTCAAGGGGGGCTCCTGCCTTCCTCAGCAGACACCTGTCTTTCCAAAGCAAGACAGGGAGCTTGACCCAGATACTCTGGGAGGTCCCTGAGTTTGGGTTTTTTTTCGGGGGGGTTTTTGGAGAATGAAGAACTGCAAAGTTGATTGGAAAATGCCCCTTAGGGGGACATTGTGGGGTCCCTGTGGCAGCTGCTGGCAGAGGCAGCCTGGAGGAGCAGAGCCCTGTGTGCCCCAGGACCCCAAAGTGGGGAGCCCAGAGAGGGTGGAGTGCCGTGATTTGTGGGAGCCTCAACAGCCTGGAGAGGGGCAGGGGGGGCACCTTGGACCTCCTGCACCCTGAAGCAGAGAAAAAGGAGAGAGGGACCCCAAAATTTCCCTGCATCCCTAAGTGGGGAGATGGTAAACGGGAACTTAGCACATAATTCTAAATCAAATGAAGCAATTTTGTATGCTAATCAATGGGATCAAGTGATGCCCCATTTTCCCACAGCCTCTTTGGAGCCTCAAGAACTTGAGATATTGGGTTCCTTAAAAGCGGATTGGTGCATATATTTCAATTAGACAAGTGTATATCGTGCCAGACCTAGACAGAAAGGTGTCAATATGTCATACCCGATAAATGTTAATGCTTCATTGGCCATTTATAGAAATGGCACTCAATGGTGCAACTATACAAGTCCCAACATATCTCTGTCATCCAATAATCCCATAGCATTGCCTTACGGAGTATTTTTAATTTGTAGTGATCGAGCTTAAGCCAGAATTCCCTCAAAGATAGAGGGAGGGCCATGCACATTGGGTCGATTAACATTGCTTACGCCAAACACTTCTATGATTCTCCAGATGCATAAGCAACACCACAGAGTCAGGAGAATGACACACGCATTCAAACCAGACTGTCGAGACGAAGCAACATTCTGGTCAAGAGAAGAAAGAGTTTTAGCATCCTTTTTTGTTCCAGGTGTCGCTGCAGCCCAAGCTTTGACTACACTAAACAAATTAAGTTGTTGGTTAGCGAAACAGACAAATGCCACCTCAGTAGCACTATCTCAATTATTGATAGATGTAGACTCGGTAAGACATGCCACGCTACAAAATAGGGCTGCAATTGATTTCCTATTATTAGCACAAGGGTACAGTTGGGAAATGTTTGAAAGGATGTGTTGTATGAACTTGTCAGACCACTCCAGCTCTATACATGCACAATTGCACACTTTGCACACACTGACCACACATTTGCAGCAAGACTCTGGCTTTGGGTTTGATAACTGGCTAAAAGGTTTGGGTTTAGGACCCTGGCTAACTTCTTTGTTACAGCATTTAATTACAGTAGGAATTGTGATTTTTGTGTTGTTATTATTGTTGCCTTGTCTTTTTAAATGCTTGCAAAACGCTTTAATGAAGTTAGTAAACGACAAATAGAACACGTCTATGCTAGTGCTAAAAGAAAACGGGGGAAGTGTGGAGAATTTAGCAGATGAATGGCTGCATAGCAAAAGCCATATTTAATATCAAATCGGTCAGAGTGTAGCTGAGGGCTACGTGACCTACCGCAAGAAAACACTGCCCTTGAGCACAGAGGTTCCATAGCAACGAGGAAGTCGATAATACATAGTATGTGGGAAAGTACAAAAAGCTTAAGAAAGTTGCAACTGCAAGGCTAACTGCAAAAATACGTGCATTATAAGAGACATAGCCAATCATGAGCTATACTTTTGCAATATGTATGAGCTGATTACTGCCTGTATAAATATGATAACATTGAAATCAATAAATGAGGCTTGTTGATCATGATAGCATGAGACTGGTCTCCCGCAGCTCTTTCAACAGTCCATGAGCAGCTTCATGATGGGGAGAAGCCCTACAAGTGCTTGGAGTGTGGGAACAGCTTCAGCTGGAGCTTCGATCTTACCCAGCACCAGATGATCCACACTGGGGAGAGGCCCTACAAGTGTCCCAAGTGTCGGAAGGAGTTTCAGACCAGCTCAGACCTCCTTGCACATCAATGGATTCACACAAAGGAGAGGCGTTTCTGCTGTCCCCACTGCAGGATGGGCTTCAAACAGAAGTCCACCCTTGTCACCCACCAGCGCATCCACACCAGGGAGAGGCCCTACGAGTGTGGGGAATGTGGGATGAGCTTCAGCCAGAGATCCAGCCTGATCTGCCACCAGAGGATCCACACCAATGAACGGCCCTACGAGTGTCCCCAGTGTGGGAAGAGCTTCAGCCAGAGATCCAACTTGATCCGCCACCATAACATCCATGCTGAGGAAAGGCCATACAAGTGTGGGGAATGTGGGAAGGGCTTCAACCAGAGGTCCCAGCTGATCAGCCACCAAATGCTCCACACTGGGGAGAGGCCCTATGAGTGTTCCCACTGTGGGAAGAGGTTTCCGAGCAGCTACCATCTCCTTGTGCACGAGCACATTCACACAGATGAGAGGCCCTTCCGCTGCCCTGACTGCGGGGAGGGCTTCAAGCACAACTCCCACCTCATCACCCACCAGCGCATCCACACTGGGGAGAGGCCCTACGAGTGTCCCCAGTGTGGGAAGAGCTTCACCCAGAGCTCTGACTTGACCCAACACCAATGGAGGCACCGGTAAGGGAAGCCCTTTGAGCGCCCTGACTGCAGGAAGAGCTCCCTCCACTGTTCCAACTTCATCCAGAATCAGAGGATCCAGAATGGGCAGAATCCTGGTGATCAACATTCCCAGTGATCTGTGTTGGGAAAGACACTGGGCTGGTGGTCCTTTAGCTTGGTGATCCATAATATTCTTTTGATTCACCTTCATTATTTTAAAACAGAAATAACTGGGGTAAAAATCAAATTAATCAAAGGCATCCAAAGTCTCACTTTTAACTAGTGTTTCAATGGAATCTGGCATCCTGAGAGATACTTGGAAGGATTTAGGGGTTTGGGGGATATTTGGTGTTGTTTTCTCCATTTCTTGGCACTCAAAGAGACAAGAGGGTTTTATCTGTCACCTGAAAACCACTCAATCCCACCCCAAAATGACTTGATTCCAGAGCCCTTCAGGGTGGAATGGGGTTGGAAGGGGATTGGGTGAAGTGGGATGGAAATCAGGAGAAGTGAGGTGGGCATTGGTTGGTGCAGGATGGGTGGGATGGGTTTTGGGAGATGTGAAATGGGTGAAATATGGTTTGGGAAGGGGATGTTGATGTCCAGCAGGGGTTGGGACTGGGGAGGTGGGGCGGGGTCTGGAATGAGAGAGCCAAAGTTTGGGGATGATGAAGGGAGACGAGCCTGTTACTGAGGGAGTTTTTGGATATTCCACATTCCTGAAGAGATTTTGGGGTATCCCACATCTCTGCGACTTTTTTGGGGCACTCCCCAACTCTTGTGGTCGTTCCTGAAAGCAGCTCCATGGAGCCCCATTGCCAGGGGTGGTTGCCTTGGGCACGAGCTCAGAGCTGCAGCCAGAGTCCGATGCCTCAGTGCTGGAGAGCAGAGAAATGATGAATGGCCCCAGACATCTGCAGGGTGTGTTTGGGGGACAGGGCAAATTCTGCATAGGTGGGGCGGTCACTGCCCCAGCCCCAGTCACTGCAGCCTCTGGTCCAGCCCCAAAGTTCCTGCCAAGCCCGTGGCACCCCAAAAACCCCACCTGTGAGAGGGACCAGAGCAGGTGAGGCTGTGACACGGGTGTGACACTGACACGTCCCACAGCCCTGGAGCTCACAGCAGCTGAGATGGAGCTGGATCCAAGGGTGACTGTGGATCTCTCTCTGTGTCTTCTCCTGACTTCCTCTTCTCAAAATCTTGAGAACCTGAAATTGTGCAGGTTTGAGTTGGCTCAGTTAGTGCTTTGTCAAGTGATTTACTGTAATTCCATGTTGCTTTAAGATTTCCCAAGTACCTTATTCTCTAAAGTTTGCAAGTAAAAGTTTGTTCTCTGCCCTCCTGAGAAGTTTGTTGTTTTCTCTTATGTGCCACCTGAGGGGATCGAGGTACCTCAAGTCCCTTTCCAACACTGGCCGAGAGGGCTTGGGGCCCAGCAGCAGGAACTGCAATGCTGAGCAAGGCCTGGGCTGGCTGGAGGAAGCAGAAAGGCCAAGCCCTGAGCCCAGGCCTGGCACAGCTAGGCCTGTCCCTCAAGGGTGGCTCGGGGCTGTTTGTGGGGCAGTGGGATGGGAGGGGCAGCAAGGACAAAAGTCACCAAACTGCAACCCCTGCCAGCCTCCTCAGGGAGGGACCAGGGAGGAGCAAAGTGCAGCCCCTGAAAGGAAAGTTCCTTCAGTGGGGCCTCCAGAGGCGCTGCCAGAGCCCAGGGGACAAAGGCCTGGGTGCCTGTGGCCCTGCCAGCCGTGCCCAGCCCTTGGCCATCTGTCCTGCAGGCTGTGCCCCCTGTGCGTGCTGCTGCTGTGCCCTGGCCGGCTGCACACGCCCATCTGGCTGTGCCCCCAGCATTTCTCAGCCCAGAATTTCTGTGCCCTCCCTGGGCTCCCTGCACCCAGTGCTGCTGGCTCGTGGCACACAGGGCCAGGCCATGGCCCAGGCTCACGCTGGGACACCTCCTGCACCACAATTCTACCCTGGGAGGGACTTTTCTTTCTCCTCACCTCCAGGCTGAATCTTCCAAGCTGCACTTGGGGGAGGTTTCCTTCTCTTCCCACTGCCAAGAAAACTCTGTATTCTGCTGTTCACAAACAGAGAAGGGCTACTGGGGGATGTGGTGGTCGGATGCATCTGGGGTACAGTGACCATGAAATAATCAAGTTTTCAATATTCAGGTAAACAAGGAGGGGGCAGCAACAAAACTTCAACACTGGACTTCCAGAGGGCAGACTTCAGCCTGTTCAGTATGTGGATTTGGAGACTACAGAATCAAGTACTGGTTTTTTTAAGGCAAGGAGCCCTTCAACAAAGGGGTCCAGGAAGGACTGACATACTTCAAGAAAGAAATCTTGAAGACACAAGGCTGTGCCTATGTGCCAAAAGATGAGCTGGCAAGGAGAATGATTGGCCTGGATGGGCAGGAAAATTTTGCAGGAACTCAAGGCAAGAAAGAGGGTGCATCATCTTTTGAAAGAGGAGAAAACTCTTTAGGAAATGTTTAAGGATGTTATAAGGTCATGAGAAAGCAAATTAGGGATGTGAAAGCCTAATTAGAACTTAACTAGCCACTTCTGTGAAGGCTAATAACAATGTTTTTATAAATAGATTAACGGCAAAAGGGGGGGCAAGGACAACCTCCACTCCGTTGAATGCAGGGGGGAATTCAGTTACTAGTGATGAGGAGAAGACTGAAGTACTGAACACCTTCTTTGCCTCAGTTTTCAACATTAAGACAGGTTGCCCTGAGGACAAGTGTTCTCCTGAGCTGGTAGATGGGATCAGGGAGCAGAAGAGCCTCCTGTAATCCAGGAGGAAGAAGCTGGTGACCTGCTGAGCCACTCAGATGCTCACAGGGGTCTCTGGGACCAGATGGGATCCATCTTAGAGGGATAAAGGAGCTGATGGCTGAGCTCCCCAAGGTGCTCTCCATCATTTCTCATCAGTCCTGGCTCACCAGGGAGGTCCCAGAGGACTGGAGGTGACAATGTGAGCCCACCCAAGAAGGGCTGGAAGGAGGATCTGGGGAACTCCAGGCCTGTCAGCCTGACCTTGGTGCCTGGCAAGGAAATGGAACAGATCACCTTGAGTGCCATCACATGGCACCCACAGCATGGCCAAGGGATCAGAGCCAGCCAGCATGGGTTAAGGAGGGGCAGGTCCTGCCTGACCAACCTGATCTCCTTTTATACCCAGGTGACCCTGGGTGGATGCAGGAAAAGCTGTGGATGTGTCTACATGGACTACAGCAAAGCCTTGGGCACTATGAGCCACAGCTGTCCCTGGAAAAGCTGCAGCCCACAGCTTGGGCAGGTTCCCTCTTTGCTGGGAGAATGAAGAACTGGCTGGAGGCTGGGCCCAGAGCATGCTGGGGATGGTGCTGCATGCAGTGGGTGTCCAGTCACTGGTGGTGTCCCCAGGGATGTGTGTTGGGCCCAGTCCTGTTTAATGTCTTCTTGGAGGATCTGGGTGAGGGGATCAAGTCCACCACGAACAAATTGCAGCTGACACCAAGCTGGGTGTGAGTGTGCATCTGCTGGAGGGCAGGACAGGAAGACACAGCCTTAGGCTACACCAGGTTTAGCCTGGAAAATAGGAAGAAGTTCTTCACTGAAAGGGGAATTGGGAATTGGGGTGGGCTGGCCAGGGAGGAGGTGGCAGAGTCATTGTCCCTCTCCAATGGCACTTAGTGGCATGGTCTAGGTGACAAGGTGATATTAGGACATTGGTTGGACTTGATGCTCTCAAAGGTCTTTTCTGACCTGTCTGATTCTGTCATTCTGTGATGATTGGGGCACTCTGGGGACGCAAGGGGCCATTGTGATGCTGTGGGGCTTCATGGGACTCAGAGGAACGACGAGGACCACAGTGACACTGTGCAGCCCCAAAAAACCAAGGGGCCATTGTGACACTTCCGGGGTCATGGAACCAAAAGGCAGGTTGACACTACAGGACCCCATGAAACCAAGGGAACACAGAACACATCTGGCTGCCTTGCCCTCCCTGGGGGCTGCCTTACAGTTCCAGCTGATCTTCACATCCCAGGGGCCACTTCTCCTCTGCCCCTGAAGCACTGGGGCTCTGGGCTTTGCTTCTTGCAGAAAAGAACTGTCCTTGTCCTTCAGGTGCCCATGGCCAAAATGGGGAATTCACCTCTAACATTCTAAATATCCTGGGATAGCTCCCAGACAAAAGCTGCCATGACTGACAAGTCTGGCTGCTCTTGGCTTCCTGAGGTCCAGCTCTCACCTGCCTTTGAAACACCAGGGCTTCATGCTTTCCTTGCTATGGAAAAGACCCATCTCTCCTGTCCAGTAACCTATGACAGAAATAAGGATTCCACCTCCAAAATTCCCTACATGCAAGAGTTACTTTCAGACAAAATCTGCCATTACTGAGGAGTCTTGCTGGCCTTGGCCTCCTGAGGGCTGGCTCTCACCTGTCTTTCAAACACTGCAGCTCCATGCTTTCCTTTTTATGCAAAAGAACTGTCACTCTTGTACAGGCACAAGTAGCCAAAATTGGGATTCCACATTAAAAATTCCATATATCCAAGGGTTGCTCCTAGACAAGCCTGCCAGGACAGACAGATCTGGTTTGCCTTGGCCTCAAGGGAGCCGCCTCTCATGTCTCTTAAAACACCTGGACTTTGTTCTTTCCCATCTGTCCCTGAAACACTGGGGCTCCATAGATCTCTGCCTGTTGAAACCATTGTGGCCTTGTGGAACCAAGGGGCCATTGTGACACTGTGGAACCTTGTGGAACCAAGAGGACCACAGTGATACTGTGGCATTACATGGAATCAAGGGGACCATTGTGACACTGCAGGGCCTTGTGGGACCAAGGGAACATGGAACAGGTCAGGCTGGCTTTGCCTCCCAGGGGCCATCTCTCATCTGCTTTCTAAACCCTTGGGCTCTGGGCTTTGCTTCCAAAGGAAAAACTGTCTTTTACATCCAGGCGCCCATGGCCAAAATTGGGACTCTGCCTCCAAAATTCCTTATACCTATGGATATTCCCTGACAGAAGCTGCCATGTCTGCAAAGCCCTGGCTGCTCTTGGCTTCCCAAGGGCTGGTCTCATCTGCCTTTGAAACACTGGGCCTCCATACTTTTCTGCCTATGAAAAAGAACTGTCGTTCTCATCCAGATACCCATGGCAGAAATTTGGATTCCACTGCCAAAATTCCATCTATCCAAGGATTGCTCCCAGACAAACACTGCCAGGCCAGGCTGGCTGTGGCCTCATGGGAGCCACCTCTCATCTTGCCCTTAAACACCTGGACTTTGTGCTTTTCTTTCCTGTGGAAAAGAGCAGTCATTATCCTCCAGGTGCCCATGGCCGAAACTGGGATTACAGATCCAAAATTCTGTATATCCAAAGATTGCTTCCTGATGAATGCTGACATAAAGACAGGTCTGGCTGGCTTCAGTCTTTTGAGGTCCACCTCTCATCTGCCCCTGAAACACTGGGGCTCTGTGCTTTCCTTCCTGTGAATAAGACTTGCCCTTCTCATCCAGATGTCCGTGGCCATAATTGGAATCTCACTTTCAAAATTCCATCGATGCAAGGGTTCATCCAAGATGAATGCTGCCAGGACAGATGGGTCCTGCTGTCTTTGGTCTCCTGTGATTCTGTGACATAAATCTTGAAAAATGAGGTCTGGTTGTAGAAACCTGCAAGAGTGGGGCAGGAGGGATAAGCCGGGGCCCCTCTGATGCTCACAGTGAGTCCCCCATGGCTCCTTCCTTCCCATAACCCAGGCTCTGAGCACCCTGCTGGGACTGGGCTCACTGGGCTCCTCACCCACCAACACCATTCCAGGCCTCCGTACCCAGTATCATTCTACTGCAGTTCTCTTGCCACCCATAAAACTGAATGGACTCCCAAAGGACAGAACAGGGCTACAGGAATGATCAGAGGGTGGAACTGTCTCCTCTGAGGGACAGCTGAGGGAGCTGGACTTGTTCAGTGTGAGAAGAGAAGGCTCAGGGAGAGCTTATTGCCACCTGCAAACACTTCTAGGGGGCTTCTCAGAAACTTGGGCACACAGCTTTTGTAACAGGGCCTGTTGCAATGGGACAAGAGGGAATGGGTTTAAACTCAAAGAGGGGAGATTGAAGCTGGGTCTAAGGAGGAAACTGTTAAAGAGGAGAGTGGGGAAACATGGGCAAAAATGTCCCTGAGATGTGGTGGATTGCCCCATTCCTGGACACTCCTGAGCTCAGGTTGGAAGAGGTTTGGAGCAACTAGATATACTCAAAGATGTTCCTGTTTATTGTGGGGCACTTAGTCTAGATGAACTTTTACAGTCCCTTCCAACCCAACCCATTCTAGGATTCTCCTTAGTGTTCATCTGGAAAAAAACAGGACTGGAGATTCATAAGAGGGGGCACCTGATGAATTCAGCTGAGGAGACACTCAGGTAAATGCATTAATCAAAGCCCCATTATCCTACAAACTACCAGGCAAGAAATGGGAAGTTTGGGTTGCTGAAAGCTCAAGCTTGGTGACAAGGAGTAAGTGGCTTGGTCTAGGAAAGAAATATGTTAGGAGTTTTTAGTTCTTATCACCTGTTTACCTGGACCAGCCTGTCAATGGCATGGGAAGCACCAGAGAGATCCCTCACCACCCAGCTCACAGCTGCCATCTCTCCTTCAGCCACAACATCCTCTAAAGTGCCTCTGCCCACAAATTCCATAACCAGCCACACTTCCTCAAGGACAAGTTAGCTCAAAGAAGAAAAGAGTGGCATAGAGATCAATGTGCACAGCTGAATCACCTCATGGAAAAGACTACAACTGAGTCTTGTTCCCAGGTTACTTGTAAATGAAAACAGAATCAAATGGAGAGACATTCCTTCAAGGCCAAACACTCCTTGGAATCTGCACAGTCTGAATGAGAAAGGCACATCCCTGAAAAAGGAGATGTCATAGATGGCAAGGAAGGGAAAAGGGCAGTTTAGCAACAGCAGAGAGAAATCTGGCAGCAGGACACAACCCATCAGCTGGTTCACCATCCTAACTCATCAATCCCACCAGGAACTCCAGGAGCAAGACAATGCAACTTTGACAGTTATCCATGGGAGAGAGTGAGGGACAGGCAGGGCCAGGCAAAGTCAAGGCATGGGGGGAATAGGCAAGGCAAGGCAAGGCAAGGCAAGGTAAGGCAAGGCAAGGGAGGTGTGTAGAAGGCACGACAAGGCAGGGTTAATCCAGGCAAGGCAAGGGAGAGGAAGGCAAGGCCAGGCCAGGTATGGGTAGACCAGGCAAAGAGAGAAGGGCGTAGGCAATACAAGGAAGTCAGTGGGGGCAAAGAAAGGGAGGGTCTGCAAGGGAAGAGAAGTGAGAGGTAGGCAAGGCAAGGCAGGGGAGGAAGGGATAGGCAAGGCAAGGGATGGGTCTGCAAGGTGAGGTAAGGGGGAGGTAGGCAGGGAAAGGCAAGGCTGATATTGGGACCCCTCTGGGTTTGGCTCCTACAGACCCCACAGTGGGTCAGACCCTGGGCTGAGGGAAGGGATCCCATGTAAGCCCAGCACAGACATTTCTCTTTGAGAGGCCGTTCTGCAGGGATCTGCTGTCCCCTCTGTGTCCATTCCCTGTCCCCGAGTCCCGCCCGGCTCTGGCAGCAGCAGCAGCAGCCGCAGCGCAATGGGCGCCGGCCCGGCCCAGCCAGGGCTCCCAGGCAGGAGCAGCAGCAGCGCCGGCCCCTTCCCACCTGCTCCTGCTTCAGCTTCCAAGGGGTTTTCCAGCTGAATTTCTGGAGTAGAGCAACAATCACCCACAAACAGCCCTGATTCCTCAGGGCCCAGCTGTGCTGCCCTGTCCCAACTGTCAGGGAAAGAAAGGATCTGGTTCCAGTGCTGTTTTTAGCACTGTTTTACTCACCCTGAGGTGACAGCAGGAGGCTGCTGGTGCCTCTGCCTTGGGAATTGTAGATCATGGCTGCTCTTGCCCCTCTTCTGGTTGCTACTTGAATTTTATCATTTAAATTCAAATTGCCTTTTTTAATCAGTGCCACCCAGAGTGCTTTTGTGACAGAAATCTCTTGCATCAGGAGTAGCAGATCTCCCAGTATTCCTAAGTCCCTGAGCACAAAGTTGAGGAGAATTAAAGCCAGACAGGCCACATTTACAGCACTCAATCCAAGCCCTGTTGCTGGTGCTGCTGAAATAGAATCAACTGACAGAGTCCATCAGAGAAGTTGCCTCCATAGTGTGGAATTAAATTAAAAAATCCACCACTAGAAAGAGAAACCAGAATTTTTCGATTTGGCTTCATTGTTTCTGGTGAGCATCAGCAGAAAGTGGAGATGCCCAGAGGTATTTCCAGCTGCTGCTGATCCCAGTTGGAGCCCAGCCTGCTGCCCAGTCCCAGCAGGAACCTGAGCCCAGCCCAGGGAGCTCCCGCAGTGTCAGGAGCTCAGCGCACGCGGGGCCAGGCCCAGAGCCCCGGGCACAGCCGCTGATTGCAGGGCAGTGGCGCAGGCAGAATGTCCTGTGGCCCAAACCTCCTGCTCCTGCCACACAGCGCCCATCATTGCTCCCCTCGTCCTGCACTCCCAGCATGGCACAAATTCCAGCTTGGAGGAGGCTTTGCATTAACAACTTAAATCAATTATTAGAAGTGGCTGTCCTAGGTTACAATGTAAAATTGTGCCCAAAGTTTGTATTCTATCCCCATGAGCCGTTGGAGCCAGGGTGGGGCAGTGTTTTCCTTATCTTCTGTTAACGAGCCTAACAATGCCTTGCCCATGACTCATAGATAACTTCCTCCGGGAGTTATCTCTGTTTAATGGGCCATCAAGGACCCACTGCATGACTCATAGAATGAGATCATCCCCATTGTGAGATGCTCCGCCCAGGGGGAGGAGCCAAGCATTCCCACCTGGATAAATCCAGGGTTTGAGACAGCACGAGTAGCTTTAATCCACTGGACTCCCAGAGGAGACAAGAGCTACCAGACCTTTCTACAGGATCACTGCTTTGACCAGACCATCTCATCTGGACTGCCACTACCACCCTAACTAACAGGGTGTCAGGTTGTATTCTGACTCTGTCAGGTTCTTGGGGTTTTTTTGGGTTTTTTTTTTTTTTGTTTTTTTTTTTTTGTACTATTACTTTTATTTTATTTTACTTTACTTTATTTTCTTTTCATCTTATTAAATTGTGTTTCTGACTTAGAGTCCTTCACTGGTTTTGCTTTCAAACCAGCACAGTGGCAAATGATACTGTGAAAGTATCCCATAGCACATCCTCTGAACTCCAACAAACACAAATGAGGGCACTACAGAACTGCGAGGCCTTGGATTATCTGCTTGCTGGCTAGGGACAAACCTGTGCTATTCTAGGCCAGGAATGTTGTAGGAATCAGAGCTGAGTTTGAAGTCCAACAATCAGGAATCACTGCACTAAAAGTGAATTCAGCTTGTTTTTTTACAGTATAAAAGCAGGGCTCTCTCACAGTGAGGTTGGAGCCTCACCTGTGGCTGGAGGCACCTGCAGGAATTCCCAGTGTCCGGGAGTGGCTCTCCAGTCCTTAGCCATGACTGCTTTCCCCAGCTGATGTGTGGATTGGGTGATGGTAAAGCCTGAGGGTAACTGGTGATGGATCTTTTTTAATCACTCTGGACAATCTTTGGTAGCGATGATTGGGTGCATTGCTGAGCTTCTCCTTTTTTAACTCTTTGCACTTTTGCATTATCATAAATTACACAATTCCTTCAGCTGGTGTCTATGTCTTTGGTGCTTACCCTCCCCACCAGCAACACTGACACTGTGGCCCCCATGGAACCAAAGGTGCCTTGTGACACTGTGGGGCCTTGTGTGACCAGGGGACCATAGTGACTCTGTGGGGCTCCATGGAAACAAGGAGTGCCTTGTGATACTTTGGGGCTCTGTGGAACAAAGGGACCATAGTGACACTTTGGGGCCCTGTGCAACCAATGGGCCATTTTGACACTGCAGAACCAAGGAGACCATTCTGACCCTCTGGGATCCCCTGGAATCTCGGGGCCATTGTGACACTGCAGGGCCTCATAGAACCATGGAGACCATTCTGTGGGGACTCATGTAACCTTGTTGTCTGTTGTTTTCCTCTCCCTGGCACTGCCCAGTCCAGTCTCTCCATACCTCTGCCCCAGCCCAGCAGAGCAAGGGAGCAAGGCTGGTTCTGTAGAAGGAACTGGAGTCTGTGGAGGTCAGGGGCAGCAACCCTGGGTCTGGAATGCTCAGGAGATGCTCAGCTTGAGCAGATCCTGCAGCCCAAGGGCCAGACCAGCTGCCCAGCACAGCAGCAGAGAGTTGGCCCCAGGGCTCCTCAGGCAGCTCCTGCTGCCCCAGGGACAGGGCAGCCTCTTGCCAGGGCTCCTCTGCACACCCATGGGCTCCTGCTCTTCTCCTGGCACATGCCAGCTGCCCACAGAGCCTTTCCCAGGGGAACACGTCTGTGCTGAACTGAGCAGCCATTGCTGCAGCCCCTGCCCTGCTGCCCACAGCCCCGAGCTGGGGCTGCTGCACTGCAGAGCACGGGGGCTGTGCTGCCTGGGGCCCTGGGCTGCCTCTGCTGGGCTCTGTTGCTCAGGCTGGGAGACAGAGGCAGCTGATGGTGCTCCTTGCACTGACCCCGTCCCACACAGGCTCTGCTGGGGCCATGCAGGGTGCTCTGAGGTGCCTGCTCTGTTCCAGGGCTGTCACATGGCCTTGGGGCTGCCCTGGATCTTCCTGGGGAAGTTCCTGAGGGTCAGAGCAGTCAGTGCCCAGACTTCTTTCCTGTCCCTGCTGTGTCCTCTGGGGCTGCAGATCTCTCCTGGGTCCCAGCAGACATTCAGTCCCTGATCTCTGGGTGACCCCACCCTGGGCAGGATTCTGCTCCAGGGCTCCATTCACTGCTGTCCTGATGGGCTGGGCTGTCCCTGCAGATCCTCTGTGCTCTCCTGGCAGGTTCTGATTGCCTACACAAAAGTGCTCACCTTCCACCAGAGCCATCAGGAGCTGCAGAGCCCCAGGCAGGTGGCTTGTAGATCATTTTTCATCTCCATGGCCACTGACCACTGACACAAAACACCTGACCCTGCCCTCAGTCCCTGAACAACCACAGTGGGACCCTGAACTCAGCACTGCCTCCAGGGACAAACAAGGAAAGCAGTGAGACTCTGCAAAATCCATTCCTTGGGCTTCTCCTGGAGATTACTAACTTAATAAAAATACCTAAGCCTTTGGGCACTGCACTAAGGAAATCCCTTTGCTGATGGAGCTGCTGTGCTGGAGCCCAGCTTTGTCACAGCAGTGCCCATGGCCTGTCCCTGCCTGCGGTCACAGCACGGACTCGCAGCAGGACAGGGGCTGAGCAGCCAGAGCACTCAGGCCTTGGACAAGGACAATAAAGGAGAGGGTGGGAGTGGAAAAAGTACAGCTCTAAAAATACCAAGTGCTTCTGCTCCCTTGCAATGTTGCTGTGCTGAGACTCTTTGTCACTCAACCTTTGCACACAGACAGTGCCCCTGCAGGTTTAGGAGAGGTAACAGAAGGAGGATTTTTTAAAAATAAGTCTCTGCAAGAACATTTAATTTATTTAAACACAAACAGAGCATAATTCCTAATTTACACATTCTGTGAGTCAAATTAAAGAGGTAGACAGTGAACTCAATATGGGAATATGACGAAATTTTCAGTGCAAAAAATATCACAAGGAAGAAGTAGAAAAGCCAGTAGAAAAACTCCCAGCAGTATTAAAAGCTTTAGAAGGCAGGCTGGGCATGTAATGTGTTACACAGAGAACAGTCTGCAGAATAAAAAAGAAATATTCTAACTTCTGAAACCATCCAGTCATCAGTCTCCACACTGCAGCCTTGAGCTTCTGGTTCCTCAGGCTGTAGATGAGAGGGTTCAGAGCTGGAGGCACCACTGAGAACAGAACTGACAGGGCCAGATCCAGAGATGGGGACGAGATGGAGGGGGGCTTCAGGTGAGCAAACATGACAGTGCTGAGGAACAGAGACACAACGGCCAGGTGAGGGAGGCAGGTGGAAAAGGCTTTGTGCCGTCCCTGCTCAGAGGGGATCCTCAGCACACCCCTGAAGATCTGCACATAGGAGAAAACAATGAACACAAAACAACCAAGTCCTAAAGACATGGAAAACACAAGCCCAAGTTCCCTGAGATAGGATTTGCAACGGGAGAGCTTGAGGATCTGTGGGATTTCACAAAAGAACTGGCCCAGGGCATTGCCATGGCACAGGGGCAGGGAAAATGTATTGGCTGTGTGCATGAGAGCATTGAGAAAGGCACTGGCCCAGGCAGCTGCTGCCATGTGGGCACAAGCTCTGCTGCCCAGGAGGGTCCCGTAGTGCAGGGGTTTGCAGATGGACACGTAGCGGTCGTAGCACATGACAGTAAGGAGAAAATATTCTGATCCAATGAAGAACATAAAGAAAAAGAGCTGTGCAGCACATCCTGCATAGGAGGTGTTTCTGGTATCCCAGAGGGAATTGTGTATGGCTTTGGGGACAGTGGTGCAGATGCAGCCCAGGTCGGTGAGGGCCAGGTTGAGCAGGAAGAAGAACATGGGGCTGTGCAGGAGGTGGCCGCAGGCTACGGCGCTGATGATGAGGCCGTTGCCCAGGAGGGCAGCCAGGGAGATGCCCAGGAAGAGGCAGAAGTGCAGGAGCTGCAGCTGCCGCGTGTCTGCCAATGGCAGCAGGAGGAAGTGGCTGATGGAGCTGTTGTTGAACATGTGTGGTGTCTTGGCATGAGGATCTGTAAAAAAAGTAATCATGGAATATTTCAGTTTGGAGAGGACTTTCAATATCCCAGCCCCACTTGGTGGCACTCTCCCCCTTCTGCCTGCCCAGGGCTCTGCTGCCTGCAGCTGTCCCTGCCTGCAGCTGCTTCCCTGGGCCCAGGGCTGGGCCCTGCCAGTGCTGCCACAGCCCAGCCCAGCCATGGGGGCTCAGCCCTGCCCTGCAGACCCCTCCCAGCTCAGGCACTGCCCAGGGGCAGCTCTGGCTCTGCAGGCTCTGATGGCAAAGTCAGAGCAACCCTGAGGAGGCTGGAAAAGCAGCACTGATGCTGCCTGCAAGGGACCCTGTGCTGATTTCTGTCACTGCCTGGTTTATTAGGTTCTGAAAGATAATGATTTTATATTTCTCAATCTGAATTGAGAGATGAATATCTATGTGCAATTTCCCATCCAGGCAACACAGAGCACTACATTTAAAAAGCAAGATTTTTCCTTTTATGCAGCCCCTGCCTTGCTGTGCTCCCTGTATAATCTAACTGGAATATTCTGGAGTTAAATCTCATGCTGGGAGCAGTCCTGAACATTGCAGCATCCCCAGCACACAAGGAGATCACTTTCACACCTTACCAGCTCTCTCCTTCCACCCCCATTCTTGTCCCCCAGTGCTGGCAGCAGCTCCCCGGGCCGGCTGAGAGCTGTCCCTGGCAGGCAGCAGAGTCCCTGGGCCAGCACAGCGCCCTGGGCTGCAGGACCCTGCTCTGCACCACAGCCCTGGGCACCCCTGGCTGCTCTACACAAGAGATCATCAGAGAATGTACTCACAGAGTCTGTAGGCATTGGGATGTTGCAGCTTGACGAGATCACTGCAGGAGCTGCAGCTGCATTGTCCTGCAGCCAGAGGTTCCTGTGCCAAGGGCTGGCAGTGATTCTCCCCCAGTCCCTTCTAAGCTCCTTCCGAGCCCTGAGTGATTGAAGCTCTCTGTGCCTCTGTGCTGTGCCCAGGGTGGCTGCAGGCAGTGCCCCAGCCCTGCTGGGCTGGCAGAAGAGCTGCTCATCAAGAGAAATGTGGTTTTAAGCTCTTCTTGGTTGCCAGGATCGCACTGTGGTCCATGAGCTCAGCTCTGCTCATTAGCACAGACACAGCACAAAGACTTTAATGATCCTCTTGGGGCTTTGTGCTGAGGCCCTGAACATCAGTCCCTGAGAGGGAGCTGAAGAAACCTCTCCAGAACTCCAAGGCAGAAGCCAACTCCAAATTTACTTTAATTTTTAATGGGTCCCACTGAGGGACAGGACACAGAAAGTGTCCCCAGGCCCCAGGCAGAGCAGAGAACTGCAGGCAGTGATGACAGGTGGAGACAAAGAGAAGCCAGGTCTTGGTGCCCTGGGCCACAGCAGCCTCTGTGCCACCAAGGACACTGAGGAGACCCCTTGTCCTGAGGCCCTGGGGCCTCCTGGCACAGCCCCAGCAAGGCTGGGCACTGTCAGCCCCTTGTGCTGCCCTCAGCATCCCCCTCCCATGCCAGTGGCCTCCAGGATGTGCTGGAAGGAGTCCCTGGGGAAGGAGCCTTGGTCAGCAATGGCCCTGGGGGGCTCCTTCATGCTGCCAGAGACTGCAGGTTTTTCCAAGGACTTTAGGTTTGGCTTTTGCCTTGGAGTCTCTGAGAGGTTTGTGCAATCTTGGCCTCCAATTCTCTGCTTTAATGAGTCCCTTGAGAGGCTTTGTCAGTAACAACACTCAGTGGGGCTCATTAATGGTTCAAGGTACTTCAGTTATTTTAGGGTACTTGGTGTTTCCCTTTTCAAACTGACTTTTGGAAAAGTTTGTGCAATCATGGCCCCCAATTATCTCCTTTAACAAGTCCCTGGGGATTCTTTTTCAGTAAAAGCACTCAGTGGGGCTCATTAATACTTCAGGATACTCAAAGTTTATTGCAGAACCTTTTTAGACACTAAGTCTGAAAGTTTTGTGCAATCATGGCCCCAATTATCTGCTTTAACGAGTCCCTTGGGATTCTTAGCCAGTAAAAACACTCAGTGGGGTTTATTAATACTTCAAGGTACTCAGGGTTAGTTTAAGTACTTCTTTTTGCCACTGAGTCTCTGAGAAGTTTTTGTGCAATCCTGGACTCCAATTCTCTGCTTTAATGAGTCCCTTGAGAGCTTTGCACTGACACATAGTGGGGCTCAGTAATGCTTTGAGATACTCAAGATTTTTCACATACTTTGTATTTTCCTTTGGATTTTCCATCCCGTGCTGAGTCTCTGAGAGGTTTTTGTGCAATCCTGGCCTCCAGTTCTCTCCTCTACAGACCTCATGAGGAGCCTGTGTTGGGGATGGACCTCAGTGCAACCCATTAATACTTCAAGACACTTTGGGTTTTTCTTCTGACTTGGACCAAGGTTTGTGCAATCTCCTCTCAGGCCCTGATGTTCCAGGGCTCAGCACCAAATGCACCATAGGGCTCATTAGGATCAAGCAAGTCCTGACAAACCATGGCTGTGCCTTGATTTCCCTCTGGTCTGGTGCAGTTTATTAGGAAGCCTTTTTTCCTTGAGTGATGTAGAAATATTTCAAAGAGCTTCTAAGAAATCCACATTCTGATTTTCAAGGGTGTATTTTTCTCTTTATAGCAGAGGTGTTTGCAACATTCAGTGATTGATATTGACACAGGGACACTCCTAAGGAGGTCTAGCCTGCTCAGAGAAGCTGTGCCTTGAGGTCTGACCCAGTGTGGACAACCTTGCTCCACATGCCCAAACCCCATCCTGTCTCTCCTCACTCACCTGGGATCTGCTTTGCTCAGAGAACTGGCTGCATTCAGCCAAAGAAGGGGTTTTCTTCCTTTTTTAGCAATCTAAAACTCTTAAGTTTCAGACAATCTCAGGTGTTAATTGTTAAAAACAGATGTGATCATGGACAGAGACTCTCTAATTAGTTGAAGTTAGAAAGTGGTATTTTTATTAACACTGGCAGGTGGCACAGGAGTCGTCTCTGAAAGGTGTGACCGCCCCGTACAAGGTTCTTTGCCCTCTGTTTATTTCCCAAGATCTTACATACAATACATGTGCATAACCCCAGCACCTCCCATCCCCGCTCTGTATTAAATGAGGCTATTAGTCCTTCATGTGTGTGCAATTCTTCTCTTGATTTGGGTCAGTGGTCTCAAAAGATGAAGTCAGGAGAGTCTTCCTCAGGTCTCTGTGACCCTCTGGCACGATCCAAGGTCCCCTGCTTTGTGATTGATTGATATAAAGTCCAGGTGCTGGTCATTGTTCTTACTGGTTTCAATCTGTTCTTAGAACGGTTCACTTACTCCACTTCCTTCTATAAACAAGCTCATAATGGCAAAGAACACAACAATTAGATCTACTTTGGGCATCTGATAATCATTAACCTATCGTTTGCTTATCTAATTTACACCCTGATCCATATAAATTACTTCCATCGCTTAGCTAAAATCTTAACTCTTTAAAATAATGATTCAGTGCCCCCAATGTTGGGGTGTCCCTCACAGCCCCCCTGCTGCTGAGGGTCATCTGTGTCCACTTCAACTGGGAGGACGCAACAGTGGCTGTCATCTTTTCCCGACCCGTCAGGGTGAGTGGGGACACCTGGGAACCCTCCAAATCACCTGAGTACCCTCAAAATCACCTGTGTACCCCCAAAAAATCACCTGGATACTCCCCAAAATCTCCTGGATCTTCCCCCAAATCACCTGAGCACCCCACAAAAAGCACCTTGATACTCCTAGAAGTCACCTGGATAACCCCCAAAGTCACCTGAGTACTCCCAAAAATTACCTAGGTACCTCCAAAATCACCTGCATCTCCCACAAATCACCTGGGTACACCTGGGTAGCCTAAAAATCACCTGGGTACCCTCAAAAAATCACCTGGGTACCCCCAGAAATCACCTGGTTCTCCCCACAAATTGCCTGTATACCCCCCCAAATCACCTGGATTCCCCCTCAAAATCACCTGGATACCCCTGGGTACCTCCCAAAATTCTTGGGCCCCTGCCAAAACTGGTGGTTGTGATTCCCCCCTGCTTTGACTGAGTAGATGCAGTGTCCCATTTATCACTTTGACTTTAATGGGTAGACCTGGTGTCCTTAAATCTCTGTTGACTTGAATGGGTAGACTTGGTGTCCTATTTACTTCCATCTATCCTCAGTAACCCTTGCCAGTGCTCCGAGTAATGCCCTAGATCTCCCAGTAACCCCAATGCCCCCCCTTATCCACTCCCAGTGCTCCCAGTTTGCTCAGTTTCCCCTGTTCCTCCCTCTCAGTGCTTCCAACTCCCCCAAACCCAGTGTTTCCAGTTCTCCCCAAGAGCTTCCCCTTAGCTCTTCCCAGGGCTGCCAGTTTAACCAGTAAGATTTCCCAATCGAGTCCTATTAATGGGTAGATCTGGTGGCCCTAAATCCCCATTGACTTTAATTGGGTAGACCTGGTGTCCTTTCCCATCCATTGCTTTCAATGGGTAGATGGTTGTCCTTTCTCTGCCTTTAGTTTCAATGGGTAGACCTGATGTCAGTAAAAAACCCCATTTTCTCCACTGGGTAGACCTGATATCCCAAATATTTTGGGGTTAAAACTACCAATTTCAGGGTTGGAGATTCCTAATTTTTGGTGAGAAAATGCCCCAAATTTTGTTCTTTTTCCCCCATAGGAGAACCCAGAGTGCCCAGAGCTGAGGGCAAGGCTGGACAGCTCCGCCCTGGCTGTTACTGTTATGTCAGATGTGACATACACACACACATGATCAGGATCCAAAATGGAAGATTTTATTCTGCGTGTTCTCTTGCTTATATACTCTAAACAAAGCGTGATCTTAAGTCATTGACTACATCAAAATAACTTAATATATCCATTGGTTCAAAACATTTAGCATCAATATAATTGGCAAAAGTTTGACAGGAAGTTAATAAGGCATGTATACACGTTTACTTATGCACGTAGTCTAACTTAAAAAAAATTTCATGTATCCCTTTTAATCAGTTCCCATGCTGTGGTGGTTTTGACCAGGAAGTGAGTTTTCAGGAAGTTCAGGAAAGAACCAATTGAAAGTGGTTACATCTCCATGGATGTACAGGGGTTTAGTATCATTCTAACATCTGTCAGCTGCAGCGAGAGAGAGAGAAAGACCTTGGTCAGATTTAACCCTTTCCTGGCAACATGAAGCTTTCAGAACTCCAACCCTTTCCCAGAGGGAGAGAAGATCAGAGTGATTTAAAATGGAGAGACAGCATGATACAGTCAGCAAAAGAACTGATAAAGGTGATCTGGAAGAAAGGATTGAGGAAATGGACATTTTTGACTGAACTTCTCTAGATGTAAACCATGGAGAAATGGACTATTTCTTGTAATCTATTGATGCTGTTTTGGGGGAATGCTGTTCTAGCTGAAGGTAATAGACTGATGTAATTGAGATTTCATTGAGAATGTTGTAGAGGAAGTTCCCCGGCTCCTGAGATAAAAAGAGGTCTCACCTGTCTGAGACGCAGATTTGACCCTTTGGCTCTGGCAAAAGGAGGTCTCTTGAGAGAGAGAGAATTTTAAGGATAGAAGAAGAGCATCTTTGTGAAATACTAAAAAAAGCATTATTAAACAAACACCCCAAATATGCTGAGAGGCCCACGAGTAGCCAAGAGAAGGGCTGCTCATGGGTGAGATGGCACAATCTGCAAAATTCCAGGCGGTTGCAGGTTTGTGACATTGGGAGCCACCAGACTGTTTCCTGTGGTGAATGTCTTCATGGACTCCAGAGAGACTCCTCTCCCAAGGTGATGAAAGATTATGTTTAAATAGTTGAAACTGACTGAAAATCACAGTTTTGTCTATATTGGTTATGGGAAAGTGAACAGTTTGTGGGAGAAAGGGAAGCGTTTTGAAGTTTCAATTTCTTTTTTTTTTTTTTGCCTTTATTCTTTAGAGTGTGTAAATAAACTATCTTTGTAATTTTTAAAGATCAGGCCTGTTTTACTTTTTATTTTCTCCTAGTCCAACTATCACAGGACAACAGGTCTACCCAATTAAATTCAATGGGGATTTAGGGACACTAGGGCTGTCCATTAATAGGGCTTGATCAGGAAGGGTTACTGGTTATACTGGGAGCACTGGGAAAGGCCAAGGGGAAGCACTGGTAGGGAACTGGAAGCACTGGGAAGGAGGAAAGCGGGAAACTGGGTAAACTGGGAGGGGTTAATGGGAGGACTGGGAGGGCAAAGTAGTTAAACTGGGAGGTATTCCTGGGAGCACTGGAGGTGGCTAAGGGGGGGCACTGGGGTTATTGGGAGCTCTGGGGAATTACTGGGAACACTGGGAACGGTTACTGGGGTTAAATGGGGGTAGACAGGACACCCGGTTTTCCAATTTAAGTCAATGGGATAAATGACACCACGTCTAGCCATTAAAGTCAATACGGATTTAGGGACTCCTGGTCTGCCCAGTTAAGGCAGTGGGATTCACAACCCCCAGTTTTGTGGGGCCTGAAGATTTTTTGGGGTACCCAGATGTATCCAGGTGACTTTTGAGGGGTTCCCAGGTAATTTTGGGGGGTGCTCGGGTGATTTGGGGGAGTACCCAGATGTATCCGGGTGATTTTTGGGCGTACCCAGGTGAATTTTTGGGGGTTCCCAGGTGTATCCAGGTAGTTTTAGGGAGTGCCAGCATGATTTTTTGGAGGGTTCAGGTGATTTTTTTGGGTTCTCAGGGGTAACCACTCACCCTGATGGGCTGGGAGAAGATGACAGCCACTGTCGCATCCTCCCACTCAACGTGGATGCAGATGACCCTCAGCGGCAGGGGAGCTGTGGGGGGACACCCCAACATTCAGGGGGCACCCCAACATTGAGGAGGCATCCCAAAACTCCAGGGGAAGGCCCCAGGGATGGGAGGGAGCCCCGAGTTACCTCAGGAGAGGATGCAGTGCAGGTACACCCAGGCGCTTTGGTCTGTGGGGTCAGTGAAGATGGCGTTCTGCAGCAGCTCCAGCTCTGGGGAGGGGCAAAGGGGGCACCCCAAAATCTCAGGGGGCAGCCAAGGGACACCCCGAGATCTGAATGGGAGCATCCAGGTGTACCCATCTAAAGCGATGGGGATTTTTAGGGACACCAGATCTGCTCATTGAAATCAATGGGGATTTTTAGAGTCAACAGGTCTACCTTTTGATCCAAAGAGGATTTAGGGATAACAAATCTACCCATTGAAACCAATGATGTTTAAGGACAACGGGTTTAGGGATTTAGGGACATGGGGCCTACCCAACAAAATCAAGAGGGATTTTTTTGAAACCATGGCTATTAAGGGCAATGGGGATTTGGGAAAACCATGTCTACCCATTCAAGGCAATGGAGATTTAGGGACATCAGATTTACCTTATTTATGTCAAACAGAATTTTGGGACACCAGGTCAACCCACTAATGTGGGGAATTTAGAAAATTGGGTCCAGCCATTAACGGGAATTTAGAGAAATCAGGTCTACCTATTAGGGACAATGGGGATTTAGGGACACCAGGTCTATCCATTAAAAACAATTGGGATTTTAGGAACATCAGGTGTACCCATTAGGGACAAAGGGGATTTGGGGTCATCAGGTCTACCTACTGAAACCAATGGGCTCAGTGGGACACCAAGTCTACCCCTTAATGTGGGGAATTTAGGAAATCAGGTCCAGCCATTGATGTGAATGAGAAATTTGGGCCATCAGGTCTACCTCCATTAAAGTCAATTGGGGGATTTAGGACACCAGGTCTGCCCATGGAAATGAATGGGGATTTTAGGAAAACAGGTCTACCCATCAATGGAAATGGTGATCTGGGGACACCAGGTCTACCATTAATGACAGTAAGGACATCAGGTCTACCATTGAAGTCAATGGGGATTTAGGGACACCAGGTCTACTCATTAGGGTCAATGAGGATTTTTGGGACACTAGGTCTACCCATCCAACACAACAGAGCTCAACTTCAAGCAAGGGCCTGGAGAATTTTTGGGATAGGATCCCGACAATATTCTGGGAATTTTTCCGAGGGAATCTTTTACCTTCCTTCAGCCTTTCGGGGCACAGTGTCCTGGCACAGTGTCCCTTCCTGCAGTTCCTGGTGGGCGCCAGGATCCACAGCCAGTGGTGCCAGGCCGAGATTTTGGAGAAGTCACAGCTCAGCAGGGCCCTGGCAAAGGCCAGCTTGGCCTTGGGGTCCTGCTCGGCCACCATTGCCTGCCAGTGGTCACAGGTGTGGACTGGGAGGGCACCAGTATCCCGAGCCCCTGCAGCCTGAGGTGGCAGCTCCCAGTATAAACCAGTAAGGGTTAATGCACCCAAACCCGATCCCAGTATGGGATTTAGGGGCACCAGGTCTACCTTTTTTAAGTCAATGGGGATTTGGGGACATCAGGTCTACCCATGAAAGGCGGGTCTAAGGGCTCCTGGTATGGTCTTGGGGCTCCCACTTTTACCAGGTTTATACTGGGTGGGCACCAGTATAAACCAGTTTCTTGATTTTGAAAGACAGTTGTCTGCCAGAGAGAGCTAAAGCTTCCTTTGGAATGGAGAATGTGCCCCCCCCTCTCTTCTAAATTATTATAATTTTGCATTTGGGAGCTTTCAGGCAAAGATATGGGAATAGGAGTAACAGTTCTTTAATAGGAATAATAATAAAAAAGAGAACAAAATACAAATGCAGTAGTACAAAAGCAAGCAAGCAAAACAGAAGTCCTGGAAAAAATCCTGACAGAGTCAGGGATACGACCTGACACCCTGTTGTTCAGGGTGTTGGAAGCAGTCCAAATAAATCCTAGATGAGTTTCTGTGGGGTACAGATATTGGAGTAGGAAAAGTCAAGTGGTGGTGAGATGGGTCTGATCTTTCTTCCTCTGGTGGAAAAAAACAGATGCCTGCTGTTCCTGAGTCTCAGTTTTTATCCAGGTAGGACCAGTTGGGCCCCCCACACTGGGTGGAGCATCTCACAATGGGATGATGTAATGTGTCATGTCCTTGATGAGCCTTAATGGCCCATTAGCAGAAGATATCTCCCTGGAGGATGGACAGGAGGTGAAGGAGATAAGAAACACGGCCACACCTGGTTTAAACAGCTGGGCCATTATCAGAAGGAATCCAGCCCCCTCCTCCCTGGAGTTATAAGAGATAAAGAAATATCTGCTATCTCTTTAGGGGATAGGTTTGAAATGCACAAATTCCACTTTGTTCCTAATTTTGAGTGTAATTTACTGGGAAGGGATTTAACGGTTGAAGTGGGAATGCGAATTAATAGCAGTGAGAAATGACACAGGAAATATGAAGGGAATTTACCGAACCCTTGAGAATTCAAATGTTGCATTTAGAATTAGATTTTGAAGTAGAATTTGAATTAGATTTGCTTTTACTGGGGGAGCAGGAAAAGGTGGCTGATGAAGCGCCTTTTCTTGAGAAGCTGCTTAATTTCCTTGCTAAAAAGGGCACTTGGAGTGTCTGAAAAGAAGGCGCAGGTGGAAGGGAAAAAGGTGAAATATTTGGAAATATCTGGGGAAATGTCTGGAATACATTTTGACTGGAGGGTTATGGAGCATCGATCCAGAAGGAATACAAGGAATTTGACAAGTACCACTACCCCCGACCAAAAAAAGTATTTAGGGTAGTTTTTAGGGTTGGTGGAATATTGCAGAGCACAGATTGAGGATTTTTCTGTTTTACACCTTTATGGGACTTTTTAACCCAAGACAATCTTAACCTGTCAAGATGAGTTTTGCCTTTTCTTTTATATACTTTTCATGTATTCTCAGTAGTCCTACCATACATACTTGTAATTTCTTAAATCTGATAATTTAGCACAGTCCTGGTGTTCTGTTAGCCAGGGGACCTGTTAGAAATAATTGTGTAGTTCTTGACTTTGGCTGTTATATATTGGCTTTTGCAAATCATTTGGATAATGTACAGTTTGTAATCTCCTTTGAACTTCTTTTGATATAGTATAATTTGTTGGCCTTTTATGGTTAATACCTTGATCCCTGGGGAGATTGCATATTTTAGTGTGAAAAATATTCTATTTAAATTATGTATTTATTAATAAATACTTTTATTATTTATGTATATTGTGTTATATAAAATAGTTTAGGCTTTTGAAAAATATTAAAATCAAGTATATTATAAAATTTTATTATAAAATAGACTATACTAATATTAAAATATTAAAAGGTGCTGTGTATTATAACATAAACTTCTGCAAAAGTGAGTGTGATTGTGAAATAAGAACGAATGCCTTTATTTCTGTAACTGCCTGACAAGAGTGAAATAGCTAATGCTGATTGAAAGTAAAAATGGCTAAAACATCTGGGTGATAACACTGAACAGAACCGGGGAAATAACACTGAAAGAGCCAGGAGGAATCCACCACCGACCCTTTGGCAATCAATAACTGTCAAACCACAGACCAGGAGGCCTTTTGAAGAAATAAAATACAAAAGTCTCCAAATCACATCTGCATTATGGCATGTACTCTAAGAAGATGAGGTCAGGGGTTGAACTAAGATAAAGAATTTCTTGAAAATGTGAACTCAAATGAATGCTTAAATATGTAAAATCTTCATGAATATGCATTTGACCAATTGTCTTGGGTTGCAATGAAAGATGTAACCAAAACTTTGAATTCTATTACCATCTGTTAAAACCAGGTGGGGCAATCCTCTTTATCTCTTCCATGACTGATCTTTCATAAGTCAGGGAGGGGTATCTTCTGTTAATGGGCCAGCTGTTAAAACCAGCTGGGGCAGTGTTCTTTATCTCTTCCACCACCCACACTCCCTCCAGGGAGATATCTTCTGTTAATGGGCCATTGAGTCTCACTGCATGACTGATCAAATTCCATCATCCCATTGTGAGATGCTCCACCCAGGGGGAGGAGCCAAGCATTCCTACCTGGATATAATCTGAGATTTAACACACCAGGAGCAGCCTGTTTCCACTGGATTCCCAGAGGAACACCAGATCCATCTACACCAGTACTGGACCTTCAGAGGAAAACTGCAACCTTCCACAGGATCATTGCTTCAACAAAACCTCATCTGTGACTCCAGGAGGACTGCAGCCACGATTTGATTGGACTGCTACCAACACCCTGCCTAACCAGGTGTCAGATTGTATTCTGACTCTGTCAGTGGTTTTTTTGTTTACTTTTGCATTTTTAGTTTAATTTTTAATTTTTTAGTTTAGGCTGTGAGGAAGAGGAACATGTCTCAGGACAGCCAGGCAGGTGAGGAGGAAGTCACTGCCCCTTTCCCCCTCTCTCCTGCCCCATCTCCCAGCCCAGCATGGCCTCCGGCTTCAAGACAACCCTGCTGCCAACGCCGTCCTGCCGGGAATGCATTGGGGGGATCTCTTGTGCCTTCCCTCTGGAAGGGAGGCAAATCCCATCCTCTCCTTGTCCTTCCTACCCCAGACAAGGACCTGAGGACGGAGACCAGGGAGGACAAATCCCCTCGGAAGAACCTTGTGGAAGAGGCCGTTTTGAGCAGATCCATAGGACAGAACTCCCACGGTAAGGAAAAGACCCAGAGATCCGGCATGAGGAGGGGCTCCAAACCCATCCCAGGTGGCTCTGAGGAGGAAATACCCACCCTGTTCAAAGAAGGAGGACAGAGCTTCATCTGGGGCTCAGAGCTGGTGGTCCATGAGCAGCTTCATGATGGGGAGAAGCCCTACAAGTGCTTGGAGTGTGGGAAGAGCTTCAGCCGGAGCTTCAATCTTACCCAGCACCAGATGATCCACACTGGGGAGAGGCCCTACAAGTGTCCCAAGTGTCGGAAGGAGTTTCAGACCAGCTCAGATCTCTTTTCACATCAATGGATTCACACAAAGGAGAGGCGTTTCTGCTGCCCCCACTGCAGGATGGGCTTCAAACAGAAGTCCACCCTTGTCACCCACCAGCGCATCCACACCAGGGAGAGGCCCTACAAGTGTGGGGAATGTGGAATGAGCTTCAGCCAGAGATCCAGCCTGATCTGCCACCAGAGGATCCACACCAAGGAACGGCCCTATGAGTGTCCCCAGTGTGGGAAGAGCTTCAGCCAGAGATCCAACTTGATCCGCCACCAGAACATCCATGCTGAGGAAAGGCCATACAAGTGTGGGGAATGTGGGAAGGGCTTCAACCAGAGGTCCCAACTGATCATCCACCAAATGATCCACCCTCGGGAGAGGCCCTATGAGTGTTCCCACTGTGGGAAGAGGTTTCCGAGCAGCTACCATCTCCTTGTGCACGAGCACATTCACACAGGGGAGAGGTCCTTCCGCTGCCCTGACTGCAGGAAGGGCTTCAAGCGCAACTCCCACCTCATCACCCACCGGCGCATCCACACTGGGGAGAGGCCCTACGAGTGTCCCCAGTGTGGGAAGAGCTTCACCCAGAGCTCTGACTTGACCCAACACCAACGGAGGCACAGGTAAGGGAAGCCCTTCGAGCGCCCCGACTGCAGGAAGAGCTCCCTCCACTGTTCCAACTTCATCCAGCATCAGAGGATCCACAATGGGCAGAATCCTGGTGATCAACATTCCCAGTGATCTGTGTTGGGAAAGACACTGGGCTGGTGGTCCTTTAGCTTGGTGGTCCAGAATATTCTTTTGATTCACCTTCATTATTTTAAAACAGAAATAATTGGGGTAAAAATCAAATTCATCAAAGGCATCCAAAGTCTCACTTTTATCTAGTGTTTCAATGGAATCTGGGATTCAGAGAGATACTTGGAAGGATTTGGGGGTTTGGGAGATATTTGGTGTGGTTGTCTGCATTTCTTGGCTCTCAAAAAGACAAGAGGGTTTTATCTGTCACCTGAAAACCACTCAATCCCACCCCAAAATGACTTGATTCCAGAGCCCTTCAGGGGGGAATGGGATTGGAAGGGGATTGGGTGAAGTGGGATGTAAATCAGGAGGGGTGAGGTGGGCATTGGTTGGGGCAGGATGGGTGGGATGGGGTTTGGGAGGTGTGAAATGGGTGAAATACAGCTTGGGAAGGGGGTGATGATGTCCAGCAGGGGTTGGGACTGGGGAGGTGGGGTGGGGTCTGGAATGAGAGAGCCAAAGTTTGGGGATGATGAAGGGAGGGGGAGCCCGTTACTGAGTGAGTTTTTTGATATTCCACATTCCTGAAGAGATTTTGGAGTATCTCACGTCTCTGAGGCGGTTTTGGGGCACTCCCCAACTCTTGGGAAGTTTCCTGAGAGCAGCTCCATAGAGCCCCATTGCCAGGGGTGGTTGCCTTGGGCACGAGCTCAGAGCTGCAGCCAGAGTCTGTTGCCTCAGTGCTGGAGAGCAGAGAAATGATGAATGGCCCCAGACATCTGCAGTGTGTGTTTGGGGGGCAGGGCAAGTTCTGCGTAGGTGGGGCGGTCACTGCCCCAGCCCCAGTCACTGCAGCCTCTGGTCCAGCCCCAAAGTGGCTGCCAAGCCCCTGGCTCCCCAAAAACCCCACCTGTGAGAGGGACCAGAGCAGGTGAGGCTGTGACATGGGTGTGACACTGACACGTTCCACAGCCCCAGAGCTCACAGCAGCTGAGATGGAGCTGGATCCGGGGGTGACTGTGGTTTCTTGAAATCTGGAGAACTTGAAGTTGGACAGGTTATAGTTTGCTCAGTCAGTGCTTTGTGAAATGATTAGTGTAATTCCATGTTGCTTTATGATTTCCCAAGAACCTCATTTTCTCAAGTTTTCAAGTAAAAGTTTGTTCTCCACCCTTTGAAGAAGTTTGGGTTTTTTGTCCCATGTACTGCCCAAGGTGATCAAGGTACCTCAAGGCTCTTTCCAACACTGGCTGAGAGGGCTTGGGGCACAGCAGCAGGAACTGCAATGCTGAGCAAGGCCTGGGCTGGCTGGAGGAAGCAGAAAGGCCAAGCCCTGAGCCCAGGCCTGGCACAGCAGGGCCTGTCCCTCACGGGTGGCTCGGGGCTGTTGGTGGGGCAGTGGGATGGGAGGGGCAGCAAGGACAAATGTCATCAAACTGCAACCCCTGCCAGCCTCCTCAGGGAGGGGCCAGGGAGGAGCAAAGTGCAGCCCCTGAAAGGAAAGTTCCTTCAGTGGGGCCTCCAGAGGTGCTGCCAGAGCCCAGGGGACAAAGGCCTGGGTTCCTGTGGCCCTGCCAGCCGTGCCCAGCCCTTGGCCATCTGTCCTGCAGGCTGTGCCCCCTGTGCGTGCTGCTGCTGTGCCCTGGGCGGCTGCACACGCCCATCTGGCTGTGCCCCCAGCATTTCTCAGCCCAGCATTTCTGGGCCCTCCCTGGGCTCCCTGCACCCAGCGCTGCCGGCTCCTGGCACACAGAGCCAGGCCATGGCCCAGGCTCACGCTGGGACACCTTCTGCACCAAAATTCTACCCTGGGAGGGACTTTTCTTTCTCCTCACCTCCCATGTGAACTTTCCAAGCTGCACTTTGGGGACGTTTCCTTCTCTTCCCATTCCCAAGAAAACTCTGTCTTCTGCTGTTCACAAACAGAGAAGGGCTGCTGGGGGATGTGGTGGTCAGAGGCCATCTGGGGTACAGTGACCATGAAATAATCGAGTTTTCACTATTCAGTTAAACAAGGAGGGGGCACCAACAAAATTCCACACTGGACATCCAGAGGGAAGACTTCAGCCTCTTCAGGAGGCAGACTGGGAAGTTCTGAACCAGGTACTGAATTTTTTAAGTGAAGAAGCCCTTTAAAACAAATTCATCCAGAAAGGGCGGACATACTTCAAGAAAGAAATCTTGAATTCACAGGGGCAGGCTGTTCCTGTATGCCAAAAAATAAGCCAGCAAACTTGCCTGGCTGGGTATAGGGCTTTAGCAATAACTCAGGGTATAAAAGGGAGTGCATCACCCTTGAACAGAGAGGCAGGAATGTCTGGAAGTATTTAAGGTTGTTTTTCGGTCGTGAGAAAGAAAATTAGGGAGGTGAAAGCTCAATCAGGGCTTAACCTGGTTGCTGCTGAATAGGATAATAAAAATGTTTTTATAAATACATTAATGGCAAAAGGTGGGGCAAGGACAACCTTCACTCTTTATTGGATGCAGGGGGGAATACTGTAACTAAAGATGAGGAGAAGGCTGAGGTACTAAACACCTTCTTTGCCTCAGTTTTCAGCAATAAGACAGGTTGTCCTCAGGACAAGTGTTCTCCTGAGCTGGTAGGTGGGGACAGGCAGCAGAACAGCCCCCTGTGATCCAGGAGGAAGCAGCTGGTGACCTGCTGAGCCACTCAGATGCTCACAGGTGTATAGGATCAGATGGAATCCATTCCAGGAGGATGAGGAAGCTGGTAGATGAGCTCCCCAAGCTGCTCTCCTTCATTTCTCATCAGTCCTGGTTCACTGTGGAGCTCCCAGATGCCTGGAGGTGACAATGTGATCCCATCCCCAAGAAGGGCTGGAATAAGGATCTGGGGAACTCCAGGCCTGTCAGCCTGACCTCAGTGCCCTGCAAGGTTATGGAACAGATCACCTTGAGTGCCATCACACGGCACCCACAGGATGGCCAAGGGATCCGAGCCAGCCAGTGTGGGTTTAGGAGGGGCAGGCCCTGCCTGACCAACCTGATCCCCTTTTATACCCAGGTGGCCTGCCTGGTGGATGCAGGAAAGGCTGTGGATTGTCTACCTGGACTTCATGAAAGCCTTGGACACCGTGAGCCACAGCATTCCCTGGAAAAGCTGCAGCCCACAGCTTGGGCAGGTTCCCTCTTTGCTGGGAGAATGAAGAACTGGCTGGAGGCTGGGCCCAGAGCGTGCTGGGGATGGTGCTGCATGCAGTGGGTGTCCAGTCACTGGTGGTGTCCCCAGGGATGTGTGTTGGGCCCAGTCCTGTTTAATCTCTTCTTGGAGGATCTGAGTAAGGGGATCGAGTCCACCATGAAAAAATTGCAGCTGACACCAAGCTGGGTGTGAGTGTGCATCTGCTGGAGGGCAGGACAAGAAGACACAGCCTCAGGCTACACCAGGTTTAGCCTGGAAAATAGGAAGAAGTTCTTCTCTGAAAGGGGAATTGGGAATTGGGGTGGGCTGGCCGCGGAGGAGGTGGCAGAGTCATTGTCCCTCTCCAATGGCACTTAGTGGCATGGTCTGGGTGACATGGTGATATTTGGGCATTGGTTGGACTTGATCTCAAAGGTCTTTTCCAACCTGTCTGATTCTGTCATTCTGTGAGGATTGGGGCACTCTGGGGGAGCAAGAGGACATTGTGACCCTGTGGGGCCTCATGGAACTTAGAGGAACTAAGAGGACTACAGTGACACTGTGCAGCCCCAAAAAACCAAGGGGCCATTGTGACACTTTGGGGCTTCATAGAACCAAAAGGCAGGTTGACACTACAGGGCCCCGTGAAACCAAGGGAACACAGAACACATCTGGCTGGCTTGCCCTCCCCAGGGGCTGCCTTACAGTTCCAGCTGATCTTCACATCTCAGGGGACACTTCCCCTCTGCCCCTGAAGCACTGGGGCTCTGGGCTTTCCTTCTTGCAGAAAAGAACTGTCCCTGTCCTCCAGGTGCCCATGGCCAAAATGGGGGATTCACCTCCAACATTCTAAATATCCTGGGATAGCTCCCAGACAAAAGCTGCCATGACTGGCAAGTCTGGCTGTTCTTGGCTTCCTGAGGTCCAGCTCTCACCTGCCTTTGAAACACCAGGGCTCCATGCTTTCCTTGCTATGGAAAAGACCCATCTCTCCTGTCCAGTCACCCATGACAGAAATTAGGATTCCACCTCCAAAATTCCCTACATGCAAGAGTTGCTTTCAGACAAAATCTGCCATTACTGAGGAGTCTTGCTGGCCTTGGCCTCCTGAGGGCTGGCTCTCACCTGCCTATCAAACTCTGCAGCTCCATGCTTTCCTTTTTATGCAAAAGAACTGTCCCTCTTGTACAGGCACAAGTAGCCAAAATTGGGATTCCACTTTAAAAATTCCATATATCCAAGGGTTGCTCCTAGAAAAGCCTGCCAGGACAGACAGACCTGGTTTGCCTTGGCCTCAAGGGAGCTGCCTCTCATGTCTCTTAAAACACCTGGACTTTGTTCTTTCCCATCTGTCCCTGAAACACTGGGGCTCCATAGATCCCTGCCTGTTGAAACCATTGTGGCCTTGTGGAACCAAGGGGCCATTGTGACACTGGAACCTTGTGGAACCAAGAGGACCACAGTGATACTGTGGCATTACATGGAATCGAGGGGACCATTGTGACACTGCAGGGCCTCGTGGGACCAAGGGAACACGGAACAGGTCAGGCTGGCTTTGCCTCCCAGGGGCCATCACTCATCTGCCTTCTAAACCCTGGGGCTCTGTGTTTTTTTTTCCTATGGAGAAAACTCTTTCATATCCAGGAACCCATGGCCAAAATTGGGATCTGCCTCCAAAATTCCTTATATCTATGGATACTCCCAGACAGAAGCTGCCATGTCTGCAAAGCCCTGGCTGCTCTTGGCTTCCCAAGGGCTGGCTCTCATCTGCCTTTGAAACACTGGGGCTCCGTACTTTTCTGCCTATGGAAAAGAACTGCCGTTCTCATCCAGATACCCACGGCAGAAATTTGGATTCCACTGCCAAAATTCCATCTATCCAAGGGTCGCTCCCAGACAAGTGCTGCAAAGACAGACAGGTTGGGCTGGTCATTGCCTCATGGGAGCCACCTCTCATCTTGCCCTTAAACACTTGGAGTTTGTGCTTTTCTTTCTTGTGGAAAAGAACAGTCATTCTCTGCCAGGTGCCTATGGCCGAAACTGGGATTCTAGATCCAAAATTCCCTATATCCAAAGATTGCTTCCTGATGAATGCTGACATAAAGACAAGTCTGGCTGGCTTTGGTCTTTTGAGGTCCACCTCTCATCTGCCCCTGAAACACTGGGGCTCTGTGCTTTCTGTGCTGTGGACAAGACTTGCCCTTCTCATCCAGGCGTCCATGGCCATAATTGGAATTCCACTTTCAAAATTCCATCTATGCAAGGGTTCTTCCAAGATGAATGCTGCCAGGATGGATGGGTCCTGCTGTCTTTGGTCTCCTGTGATTTGGAGCCATAAATCTTGAAAAATGAGGTCTGGTTGTAGAAACCTGCCAGAGTAGGGCAGGAGGGATAAGCTGGGGCCCCTCTGATGCTCACAGTGAGTCCCCCATGGCTCCTTTCCTCCTTCCAATAACCCAGGCTCTGAGCACCCTGCTGGGACTGGGCTCATTGGGCTCCTCACCCACCACTCAGAAACCATTCCAGGCCTCCGTACCCAGTATCATTCTACTGCAGTTCTCTTGCCACCCATAAAACTGAATGGACTCCCAAAGGACAGAACAGGGCTACAGGAATGATCAGAGGGTGGAACATGTCTCCTCTGAGGGACAGCTGAGGGAGCTGGGCTTGTTCAGTGTGAGAAGAGAAGGCTCCAGGGAGAGCTTATTGCCACCTGCAAACATTTCAAGGGGGCTTTTCAGAAACTTGGGCACACAGCTTTTGTAACAGGGCCTGTTGCAATGGGACAAGAGGGAATGGGTTTAAACTCAAAGAGGGGAGATTGACGCTGGGTCTAAGGAAGAAACTGTTTAGGAGAAGAGTGTGGAAACATAGGTACAGACGTCCTTGAGATGTGGTGGATGCCCCATCCCTGGACACTACTGAGCTCAGTTTGGAAGAGGCTTGGAGCTACCAAATCTACTTAAAGATGTTCCCATTTACTGTGAGGCACTTGGTCTAGATGACCTTTAAAGTTCCTTTCCAACCCAACCCGTTCTAGGATTCTTCTTAGTGTCCATCTGGAAAGAACCAGGATTGGAGATTCATAAGAGGGGGCACCCGATGAATTCAGCTGAGGAGACACTCAAGTAAATGCATTAATCATAGCCCCATCATCCTACAAACTGCCGGGCAAGAAATGGGATGTTTGGGTTGCTGAAAGTTCAAGTTTGGTGACAAGGAGTAAGTGGCTTGTTCTAGGAAAGGGGGAGGTAAGCAGGGAAAGGCAAGGCTGATATTGGGACCCCTCTGGGTTTGGCTCCTACAGACCCCACAGTGGGTCAGACCGTGGGCTGAGGGAAGGGGTCCCATGTAAGCCCAGCACAGGCATTTCTCTTTGATGAGGCCGTTCTGCAGGGAGAAAGAAGAGACTTTCCTGTCTCCCAAGATTCCCCCTCCTCCTTCAACAGCCATACCCAAATCAATCAGTATGAGAGTTCATATGATCACTTCCATGCCAGGGAGCACAAGGCACTCCAAACTGAACCCTGCCAGAGCCCAGCCCTGCCTGCCCATTTTGAGGGTGTGAGGGAATGGAATTTCAGTAGGAGTTGACCCACAATGATACTTTGCCGCTTGTGGGTTTCCCACAGCCTTAGAAGTTGTGCAAGATCTCTGTCCCCAACACCCTTCAAATGCACACACGTGCCTGGGGGCAATGCAGGTTCCCTGGAGTTGTGGCTGCTTCCTTTTTAAACAGGAGCTGTTGCCTTTTCTGGTGTACTTTACTCCCTTCTAACTACGAGAAAGTGTGTGAGTAAAGGAAATTACCCTGGAAGAAGAGACCTTGGAAAAGTATGAAAAACACATCTGAATCACAAATGAAATCTATTTCATTTATTTGTTTAGTACTAATCTATTATTACAAACAAAAACATGTTTCTGAGCTGAAGCTGCTCACACCCTGGAAAGATGTTTCTGTTGCTTTATTATTTCAAGTATGTCCACAGCCTGTGGAGCAGCCCAGCTCTCTGCCCCTCTGCCCACAGGGGTGCAGCACTCCGAGCTCCACTAGGAGCCACAAGAGGGCTGGGAGAAGGGCAGGCGTCCTCAGAAGTGGCACCACCACTGCATGGTTCTCCCTGCTCTGCTCCTGCAGAGACTCGGGATGGCCAAATGGGGATTTATTTTCCCCTCCTGTTCACTTGGAGATGATTTTGTGATCCTTTAGAGGAACATCTGACCAGCCCCTGCCCCCATTCCATTTCATTCTCTCCACTTTGGAGTTGGCCTGCTGGGTTTGATGTGGAAATTGGTAGTGTCTCCCCATTCTTCCCTCCAGCCCTCAGGTATGTACAGTGTATTAAACCCTGCAAATGGCCTCATTTATCTGGTGGGGAAGATGTGATAGTAAAGAAAAATGAGGTTTGTAATTTTGATGTGGTGCTGGGTGTTGGGATTTGGGAATTTATTTTTGTTATTGTTATTATTTATTAGTATTACTTTTCATTGGTAAGACTTTTAAATCTTAGACATCCTTAACAATGGCTGGATGTCACTCACTGAGAAAATTCTCTTGCTTTTCCCACCGGGATGAAACTGTAGAGTCAACTCCAAGTTGCCAGTGGATTCTAAAGAAGGAAAATCCTGTTAGTGGTGGGTTTGGTGTGGTTTGGAGCTGGGGAAGGGTCTCATCCCCTTCCAGAGATGCCCCAAGCCCTCTCTGCTGCCATATCTGCACTCACAGCCCCTCACGGCTGCCCTGCCCTTGAGACATGGTGGGACCTCCCTCCTGCCAGGGCTGAGGCTCCTCATGGCCCCTCATCGCCCTTCATGGCTCTATAGAACATCTCATGGTCCCTCAGGGCCCTTCACAGCTCTTCATGGCTCTTTGTTTCCCCTCAAAGCTCCTCATGGTATCTCACAGCCCTCACAGCCCCTCTTGGCCTCTCACAGCCCTTCATGGCCTTTCACTTTCCCTCAAAACCCCCACAACTCCTCCATGGTCCTTCACAGCTCATGGCCCCTCATATCCCGTCAGAGCCCCTCACATACCCTCAAATCCCTTCATGGCCCCTCATGGCCCCTCATATCCCCTCACAGGCCCTCATATCCCCTCACATCCCCTCACATCCCCTCATATCCCCTCACATCCCCTCACAGGCCCTCACATCCCCTCACATCCCCTCACAGGCCCTCATGGCCCCTCATAGCCCCTCACAGCCCCTCAAAGCCTCTCATGGCCCTTCAAGGCCACTCACAGCCCCTCACATCCCTTCATGGTCCCTCAGCCCCTCACAGGCCCTTATGGCCCCTCACAGCCCCTCATGGCCTCTCACAGCCCCTCATGGCGCCTCAGCCTCAGGCACGGGGCTCTTTCCAAAGGAGAAGGTGTAAGGCCCTGCTTGTTCTCCTTTTATTTCAGTCCCTTCACAGCCATGAGTAAAGAAAGGCTGAAATGGAGCCTTTCCCCAGCGTTTCCCTCTGGGTTAATTGCAGCTGAAGCTCTGTGCTGGTGCTGGCCCGAGCACAAACATCCCTGCAGCCCCCCAGGCCTTTGCTGTCCCCCCGTGTCCATTCCCTGTCCCCGAGTCCCACCCGGCTCTGGCAGCAGCAGCAGCAGTCGCAGCGCAGTGGGCGCCGGCCCGGCCCAGCCGGGGCTCCTGGGCAGGAGCAGCAGCAGCGCCGGCCCCCTCCCACCTGCTCCTGCCTCCGCTTCCAAGGGGTTTTCCAGCTGAATTTCTGGAGTAGAGCAACAATCACCCACAAATAGCCCTGATTCCTCAGGGCCCGGCTGTGCTGCCCTGACCCAAACATCAGGGAAAGAAAGGATCTGGTTCCAGCGCTGTTTTCAGCACTGTTTTAGTCACCCTGAGGTGACAGCAGGAGGCTGCTGGTGCCTCTGCCTTGGAAATTGTAGATCATGGCTGCTCTTGCCCCTCTTCTGATTTCTACTTGAATTTTACCCATAAAACTCCAATTGCTTTTTTTCATCAGTGCCACCAAGAGTGCTTTTGTGACAGAAATCTTTGGCATCATGAGTAGTAGATCTCCCAATATTCCTAAGTCCCTGAGCACAAAGTTGAGGAGAATTAAAGCCACACAGTCTACATTTACAGCACTCAAACTCAGCCCTGTTGCTAGAGCTGCTGAAATAGGATCAACCGACAGAGGCCATCAGACAAATTGCCTCCAGAGTGTCAAATAAAATGAAAAAGATCCACCAGGAGAAAGAGAAACCAGAACTTCTTGACTCACTTCATTGTTTCTTGTTAGCAGCAGCAGAAAGTGGAGATGCCCAGAGGTATTTCCAGCTGCTGCTGATCCCAGTTGGAGCCCAGCCTTCTGCCCAGTCCCAGCAGGAACCTGAGCCCAGCCCGGGGAGCTCCCGCAGTGTTGGGAGCTCAGCGCACACGGGGCCACGCCCAGAGCCCCAGGCACGGCCACCGATTGCGGGGCAGCGGCGCAGGCGGAACGTCCTGCGGCCCAAACCTCCTGCTCCTGCCACATAGTGCCCATCGTTCTCCCCCTCCTCCTCCTTTCCCAGCATGGCACAAATTGCGGCTTGGAGGAGGCTTTACATTAATGAGCTAAATTAATTCTTAGAAGTGGCAAAGGATACTGTGAAAATATCCATTAGCACATCCTCTGAGCTCCAACAAACACGAATGAGGGCACTACAGAACTGCATGGCCTTGGATTATCTGCTTGCTGGCCAGGGAGGTACCTGTGCTATTCTAGGCCAGGAATGTTGCAGGATTCAGAGCTGAGTTTGAAGTCCAACAATCAGAAATCACTGCACTAAAAGCGATTTCAGCTTGTTTGTTTAACAGTATAAAAGCTGGGCTCTCTCACAGTGAGGTTGGAGCCTCACCTGGGGCTGGAGGCACCTGCAGGAATTCCCATTGTCCAGGAGTGGCTCTCCAGTCCTTGGCTTTGACAGCTTCCCCCAGCTGATGTGTGGATGTGGGTAATGGTTAAGCCTGAGGGTAACTGGTGATGGATCTTTTTTAATTACTGTGGACAATCTTTGATAGTGATGATTGGGTGCATTGCTTAGCTTCTCCTTTTTTAATTCTTTGCACTTTTTCATTATCATAAATTACACAATTCCTTCAGTTGGTGTCTGTGTCTTTGGTGCTGACCCTCCCCACCAGCAAAACTGACACTGTGGCCCCCATGGAACCAAAGTTGCCTTGTGACACTGTGGGGCCTCGTATTACAAGGGGACCACAGTGACTCTGTGGGGCTCCATGGAAACAAGGAGTGCCTTGTGATACTTTGGGGCTCTGTGGAACAAAGGGGCCATAGTGACAATTTGGGGCTCTGTGCACCCAAGGGGCTGTTGTGACACTGCAGAACCAAGGAGACCATTCTGACCCTCTGGGATCCCCTGGAATCTCGGGGCCATTGTGACACTGCAGGGCCTCATGGAACCATGGAGAAAATTCTGTGGGGACTCATGTAACCTTGTTGTCTGTTGTTTTCCTCTCCCTGGCACTGCCCATTCCAGCTCTCCATACCTCTGCCCCAGCCCAGCAGAGCAAGGAGTAAGGCTGGCCCTGCAGTAGGAATTGGAGGCAGTGGAGGTCAGGGGCAGTGACTCTGGGTCTGGAATGCTCAGGAGATGCTCAGCTGGGAAAGCTCCTGCAGCCCCAGGGCCAGCCAGCTGACCAGCACAGCAGCAGAGAGTTGGCCCTGGGGCTCTTCAGGCAGCTCCTGCTGCCCAGGGACAGGGCAGCCTCTTGCCAGGGCTCCTCTGCACACCCATGGGCTCCTGCTCTTCTCCTGGCACATGCCAGCTGCCCACAGAGCCTTTCCCAGGGGAACACGTCTGTGCTGGCCCGAGCAGCCATTGCTGCAGCCCCTGCCCTGCTACCCACAGCCCCGAGCTGGGGCTGCTGCTCTGCAGAGCACAGGGGCTGTGCTGCCCAGGGCCCTGGGCTGCCTCTGCTGCTCAGGCTGGGAGACAGAGGCAGCTGATGGTGCTCCCTGCACTGACCCCCTCCCACACAGGCTCTGCTGGGGCCATGCAGGGTGCTCAGTGGTGCCTGCCTTGTTCCAGGGCTGCCAGATGGCCTTGGGTCTGCCCTGGATCCTCCTGGGGAAATTCCCTGAGTGTCAGAGGAGTCAGTGCCCCGACTGGTATTCTGTCCCTGTTGTGTCCCCTGGGGCTGCAGAGCTCTCCTGGGTCACAGCAGACATTCAGGCCCTGATCTCTGGGTGACCCCACCCTGGGCAGGATTCTGCTCTAGGGATCCATTCACTGCTGTCCTGATGGGCTGGGCTGTCCTTGCAGGTCCTCTGTGCTCTCCTGACAGGTTCTGATTTCCTACAGGAAAGTGTTAACCTGCCACCACAGACCTCATGAGCTGCAGAGCCCCAGGCAGGTGACTTGGAGATCATTTGTCATCTCCATGGCCACTGACCACTGACACAAAACACCTGACCCTGCCCTCAGTCCCTGCAGTACCACAGTGGGACCCTGAACTCAGCACTGCCTCCAGGGACAAACAAGGAAAGCAGTGAGACTCTGCAAAATCCATTCCTTGGGCTCCTTCTGGAGATTACTAACTTAGTAAAAATACCTAAGCCTTTGGACACTGCCCTAAGAAAATCCCCTTTGCTGGTGGAGCTGCTGTGCTGGAGCCCAGCTGTGTCCCAGCAGTTCCCATAGCCTGTCCCTGCCTGCGGTCACAGCACGGACACGCAGCAGGACAGGGGCTGAGCTGCCAGAGCACTCAGGCCTTGGAAAAGGACAATAAAGGAGAGGGTGGAAGGGGAAAAAACACAGCTCTAAAAAACCTAAGTCCTGCTGCTCCCTTGCAGTGCTGCTGGGCTGGGACTCTTTTTCTCTCGACCTCTGCACACAGACACTGCCCCTGCAACTGAAAGAGAGGTAACAGAGGGGGGATTTTTTACAAATAAGGTTCTGCAAGAACATTTACTTTATTTAAATACACATGGAGCATAATTCCTAATTTACACAGTCTGACTCAAGTTAAAAAGTTAGACAGTGAACTCAATAGGAAAGATGACTAAATTTTCAGTGTGAAAATTGTCACAAGGGACAAGTAGAAAAGCCTGTCACCTCCTCCCAGCACTACTAAAAGGTTTGGAAGGCAGGTTAGGCATGTAAGGTTTAACACAGTGAACGTTCTGCAAAAGAAAAAAGAAAGATCTAGATTACTGAAAAGCATCCAGCCATTGCTCTCCTCAGGGAATCCTTGAGCTCCTGGTTCCTCAGGCTGTAGATGAGGGGGTTCAGGGCTGGAGGCACCACTGAGTACAGAACTGACAGGGCCAGATCCAGGGATGGGGACGAGATGGAGGGGGGCTTCAGGTGAGAAAATGCACCAGTGGTAATGAAGAGGGAGACCACGACCAGGTGAGGAAGGCAGGTGGAAAAGGCTTTGTGCCTTCCCTGCTCAGAGGGGATCCTCAGCACAGCCCTGAAGATCTGCACATAGAAGAAAACAATGAACACAAAACAACCAAATGCTAAACAGACACTAACAGCAATGAACGCCAGTTTCCTGAGGCTGGAGTGTGAGCAAGAGAGTTTGAGGATGTGGGGGATTTCACAGAAGAACTGGCCCAGGGCATTGCCATGGCACAGGGGCAGGGAAAATGTATTGGCCGTGTGCATGAGAGCATTGAGAAAGGCACTGGCCCAGGCAGCTGCTGCCATGTGGGCACAAGCTCTGCTGCCCAGGAGGGTCCCGTAGTGCAGGGGTTTGCAGATGGACACGTAGCGGTCGTAGCACATCACGGTCAGGAGGGAAAGCTCTAATGAGATGAAGAAGAGAACGAAAAAGAGCTGAGCATGACATCCTGTGTATGAGATGTTCCTGGTGCCCCAGAGAGAATTGTGCATGGCTTTGGGGACAGTGGTGCAGATGCAGCCCAGGTCAGTGAGGGCCAGGTTGAGCAGGAAGAAGAACATGGGGCTGTGCAGGAGGTGGCCGCAGGCTACGGCGCTGATGATGAGGCTGTTGCCCAGGAGGGCAGCCAGGGAGATGCCCAGGAAGAGGCAGAAGTGCAGGAGCTGCAGCTGCCGCGTGTCTGCCAATGCCAGCAGGAGGAAGTGGCTGATGGAGCTGCTGTTGGACATTTGCTCTGGCTGGCCATGGGCACCTGTTCTTGGAGAAAGGACAGGGACAAGTCAGCAGTGGCTGCTTTCAGCCAAGCCTGGGCCATTCCCTGTAGACTGCCCGCTGTGATTCACCCACCCCTGTTCCAGCTCTGGGAAAACCTTCCCCCAGGTCCACTTGTTTCGCCTGAGTGTGCCAGCAGGAGCCAGGCCTGTGTGGGGGGGCTCTCCAGAAGCCATCCCTGCCTTGCTGTTCTGGGTTTGTGGCCATGTGGAAGAGAGACAAGGCTGGATATTCAGGATTTGTCACTGGAATCACTCCTAATGCAGACAGGCTTGTTTCCATCTGCATTCCCACTTCTAAAGGACATGGAGTGCAGAAAGGAATTTTAGAAATTTTTATCTAGACCACACATCATTCCTGCTTCTCTGAGGGCAGAAATCCCCAGCATTCCTACTGCATTCACAGTTTGCCACTGAGAGAATAAAGAGGCAAAGGATTCCCTGTGGCTTAGGGAAGGTCAGGGGCTGGATGGGCTTGTTCCCAACTGCCCTGGGTTTGCAGCTTTGGCTGCAATCAGAGCACACTCACACTCCCCTGTCACCCTGGGATAAACCAGACCCTGCCCAGAGCACAGGGATCCCTGAATTTCTCCCCCTCTCCAAAGGGCTCTGGGCAAGGTCTCAGCACCCCCTTCTGCCAAGGACACTCCCGGCTCCCTTGGCAAACCCAGCAGCATTTCCTCAGCTCTGGCATCTCTGCACTTCCCCGTGGCACATTCAGGGAACTCCCAGGGGCTCTGGCACAGATTTGCAGCCAGGAGGGCAGCTCAGAGCTGGGAAGGACACAGCAAGGAGATCCCTGGGTGTGCCCATGATGGGATCTCAGGGAGGGGGCTCAGCTCATTCCCCTTTCCCATGGACTGCTTTGCCCACAGCCCCACAGGTCCCAGGGAAGCTTGGACACCCCATTGCCATGGCCACAGCTGCCTGGCAGGAATGCCAAGGGCAGTGCCTGACTCAGCTGCTGCAAAGGCCAGAGCCTCCATGAGAGCACCAGATTACAGGGACAGGATCAGGGCAGTGCAGCAACAAGAGCAGATGTGGTGGTGCTGTGCATGGGAGGGCAGGGCAGAGACAACTGGGAGCGAGTCTCTTTAAATGTTGAAACATTACTTTGATGAACCTTTGTGTTCCTTTCAACTCAAAAAATTCTTTGATCCTGTGATTATAGTTCCTCCTGTGGTTCTATCATTGTGCTATTACCTATAATTAAAAAGGAAAAAAAAAAAAAAAACAAACAACACAACATTGTAACAGCTTTAGAACAGTAATATGTAAACCAGAATTTTTTTTGAATCTTCCAGGTTTCCCAGAAAGGATGGAGCTAAGCCAGCCCTTGAGTTCAGAAATTTATTAAAGTTAATTGATTAGGATATTTAACAGGATCATCCAAAAGGTAATTCAGTTTCCCCACTTACACTCCCCTGGAACAACCCACTGAAGTTGGTCCAAGGGCTTCTTTGCCCCACTTATTTTATGACTGCTCACACTCTAGTTAAAAAACAAAATGTTCTTCTTGTAGGCCCTCCTTGTGATAATAAGTATTTACAAAATGTATTTAAGTCTGCCTATTGTTCTAATATTAAGGAGAAAGGGCAGTAAACACACTAGAGTTAATTAAGGATTATACATATAAAAGTATGTCATAGTAGTTAAAAAGAGTTAATTAAGAATTATAGTTTATAACTATATAATAATAGTACAGAGCTACAAATATATGAAAAATGTATAAAAAGCAAAATCTTTTTGTCATCACCCAACTTTCCCATCCTTCTCCAAGCAGAAAATTGAAAACACTCTCAGGAAAGCTCCTGATCTTTACAGCAATGCCAGGCTTACCTTCTTTTGGCAAGTGTCCTCCGCAGCTGTGCCCAGGCTGGTGTGGAGCTGGGAGCAGCCCTGCCCCACACAGCCCCTCTCAGCAGCAGCAGCAGCAGCAGCTGCCC
>JAJEOU010001207.1:0-29157 GCA_021534815.1 Acrocephalus arundinaceus
TGACTAGGAATTTGTCCAACGATTTCCATCATCTAGAAAGAAACAAGAGCTTCTTTGAAGGTCTGACTGCAAGTGAAGGGTTTTACACGCTGCCCGGCTCACAGGCTACGAGTAACTCACCCACCACCACCGGCCTGCTTGCACAAGGGCTTCCCTGGCACAGCTGATCCTGCCAGGAGCACTTGGTGCCTCCAGAGCCTCCTCAGGCCTCCCCCTGCACTCAGCCACGAGGCTGCTCGCCCAGGGCCAGTGCCCAGCACTGCACACTCACCCCAAACCCTCCAGGAACCCACTGGCACCACAGCGACCGCCCGGCACCCCAAACACTCCACGCACAGCAACCCATTGTGAGCACAGCAACAGCCTGGCACCCCAAACATGCCCACCACCGCTGCCTCCTGGGAAACAGATGCACAACCCAGCAATAGGATTGCCATTTTTTGTTGCACCAAAGACACAGGCTGCCATTGCTACCAAAGATACAGATTCAACCAAAACACCAATGATTTCCTTCTGAAGCAAACCACCTCTGATTCAGCTAAGAGAATCATCTACATTTCTTCTGAAGATCCAATCTGCTTCATAAACAATTTATTCCCAGCTTCAATCCAAATAACTTGCATCTAAATATCTTACCATTTCCCTAAATAATATCCACATTTACCTGAAAACCACTGACTGAATCTCTAATAAAAATTGTATGTTTTACAACTTAGTTACAAATACAGACTCCAACTGAGCTCCAAGTTTCCAGCATTTTCAAAGTACAGTTCCATTTTTAACCTAGATTTCCATCTTAGATAATACAGAGGATGCAAAAGCAAGTACACAATGCATTCAGGTCCCCTTAATTTTTTAAGCCAAAACTAAACATCAGAACAAACCCAGACTCCAACAGGGTCACTGTTACAGACATGCTCGCCAGACGGGCACATTTCCTCCATTTTTTGGCTAGTTCCTCTCTCCCTTGACACACTTCCTATTGTTTTCAAAATCTTTGCACAGTGATTTGCCCATTCAATTGCAATATCACCAGCACAGGTACCAAATATCTCCCATGATAGAACCATATTCCACCTTTCCTGTGCTTCACTTGGGTCTTGTTTGCAAGAGTCACACCAAATATTCACACTGGATTTTGAAGCATTGGTCAGAGAGAACCTTGTCACCCAAGAAAGCCCAAACAGATGCACAACCCAGGAATATTATTGACTTTATCAGCAGTACCACAGACAGGCTGCCACTGCTACCAAAGACAAAGATTGAACCAAAATCCCATCAATTTCAATCCGCTGCCAACTTGTTCTCAATCTCTGCTTTAGTCCTCTTCCAACTTTTTTTTTCTTTTTCAGTATTAAGGGAAAAGAGGATGCCTTCTCATTTATTAGGAGAATTTGCAGAGCTAATTTTAATGGAACTACTCATGATTATCATTGCCTCAATTTTACAACACTATCAAATGGCATCTCCAATCAAATAAATTTGCTATCGCCATTGATCTGCCCACTGCACTTCACAACAACCAGATGAACACCATCTACTAGGTCTGCTTGTTTTATCATTCCAGTAGTGAGAAGAAAGAAGTCAGTGAAGAAGCAAACTGCTCAAAAATTCATGTTCTATGTCAATAGAAAAGGCATATTTCAGCTTACTCTGAAGGGTAGTTACTGGTTACCCTAATTCATACTCACAAATAAACTCTGAATGCTCCAAAATAAGACACATTTTAAATGAGACTCTGATGGCTGATTCCAGTATTTAAATGCATATGAAAAACTTTTGTTTGCATTAGGAAAGAGAAGTATAAATACACTAAGAGAAAGGGAAATATGCACAATTTCTTTCCCCATCTGGTTCGGAACAGGTACACAAACACAGCCCTGATACACAAATATCATGTTTAACATACACAAGGCAGTTGCCTGGATCAACCTGCACAAAAAAGCAAATAAATGCCACTTCCATGTTAGACCTCTCATCTGCTGTTTAAACCAACCAGTCAACCACAGTATTGGAGAGGATTTTAAACGTACATCAAAGTAAAAGGCATTATTTCCTTTCTTAAATCAGCTCCAAGCCCTCGAGATTCTTTCCAACTCTATGCAATGCTGAAAGGACTGGAAAGCACTCAATGTCCATGGATGTCTGTGCTGTGTAACTGGAGACACTGCTCTTTTTCCTCCATGAGTCTGCAGCACTGCTGCAACAGTCCTGAGGTCTAGCAAACCACTTCCCTAACCTTTCCCTGAATAAGAATCTGACCTTTCTGAACTGATATTCTTCATGTGAGTTCTGTCTTCGTTTACAGCTAAAATAACCATCTTCATGTCTATGAAGATAACATCTATTTCAGATGCCATTTAGTCCTAACTTGAATCCAAATAACTAGCCTATAAATAACTATCAGACAGATTAATAATGTAAATGCTATTCAAAGTACCACTTTACTTTTTATTCTTTTATGTTTAGGGAATTTAAACCTCAAATACAGTTTTGAATTAGTAATATTCAATTCTATAGAGAGATTATAACTCTTTAGGATTCTTCTGTAGGCACAGTGTAAGCACCAAGAACCCAAATCCAGATTAATACATAGACAGAACACTTGGAACACCACATCCTTGCTTGGGCAGAGGTACAAAATTCCCAGGACACAAACCCTTTAAAAGCAGCACCACACATTATAGCATTGCTGAGAAAATCCAGGCTACTGTACAGACAACTCTCAGAAGGAAGTTGCTGCTGCCCTCATGCAAATCCAGGGAAAACCACACAATTTTCTCTGGATACATCTCCCTTCACATCCCCTTATGGGCACCAGTCCTGTCCCAGATACAAGTAAATGCTATTGCAAGACTGTGACACTTGAAAAAATCCCTCAGGGGAGTAAAGTGCAGGTTTACATCCTTTTGTCTCTTCCTCATTAAACCTCTCCCAAACCCTGCAGTTTTTGAAATCACTTTCTTACACTCTACCTTATTTAGGTATGCAGAAGCTCTCCAGTTTGTTTTTTGCCCCTGTTCCTGATGTGGAAAGCCCCTTTGTAAAGCTTAATTTAATTTTAAAGTTGATATACACATGCATGGTAACCATACGTCTTTTCAGCACCTTGACTTCCAACTTGTGAACCCTTGTGATCACTCTGTAAACGACAGGAGAGTTTGAGTGTACAAATGACACTGTTTTCTGGGACAGGTACTTGGAATGTGGGACAATAGGGACACCTTGCGGTTGTTCCTGTAATGACTTTGAACATTTTAAGGGTAAACAGGTGAAAAAAGGCTGCCTCAGTGGGCTCAGTGCAGTGTCCATGGCCACATCCCCTTGCAATGGCCCAGGGCAGCTTGGCATGATGATCCACCCTCACTCCTGGCCCAGGCCAGGCCTGCAGTGCCCTTCCCCACAGCCTGGCTGCACAGAAGCACTTCCAGGGCTCTCTGCAGTTCCCTTGCCCTCACTCTTGCCTCACTCACACACCTCCCAAAAACCCAGCTGCAGCTTTGAGCTGCAAGGAGTTCAAAGCTTGTCTGTCCTTCAGCAGTTGGTCTAATTCTGCCTTCAGCCACCTCTGGATTTGTGTTTCTGGTAGAACTTCCTGTGTGTCTCAAACATTCCTTGCATGGTTGTGCCTTGGGGAAGGGGAACCTCCTTGGTGGCACCTTGGGCTTGGCACACCCTTCAGGAGATTGTCTGAAACTTAAGAGGTTTAGATTGCTAAAAAAAAGAAAGAAAGCTCCTGTTTTGGCTGAGTGCAGCCAGTTCTTCAAGCACAGCCAGGCCCAGGTGAGTGAGGAAAGACAGGATGGTTTTGGGGGATGTGGAGCAAGGTTGTCCACACTGGGTGAAACATCAAGGCACAGCTTCTCTGAGCAGGCCAGACCTCCTGAAGAGAGTCCCTGGGTCAAAATCCATCACTGAATGCTGCAATCACCTCTTCTCTAAAGAGAAAAATACATGCTTGAAAGTAGTAATGTGGATTTCCTAGAAGCTCTTTGAAATATTAAATCCAATAACTAGTACTAATCCATAAGTCTAGGAAAAAAGACTTCCTAATGAACTGCACCAGACCAGAGAGAAATCAAGGCACAGCCATGGTTTGTCAGGACTTGCTTGATCCCTATGAGCCCCTTGGTGCATTTGGTGCTGAGCCCTGGAACCTCAGGGCCTGAGAGGAGATTGCACAAACCTTTCCAGGAGTCCAAGTCAAAGGAAACACCCAAAGGGTCTCAAGGCATTCATGAGTCCCACTAAGGTCCACCTTCAACACAGGATCCTAACTGAGTCCTTGGAGGAGAGAACTGGAGGCCAGGATTGCACAAAAACTTCTCAGAGACTCAGTGGCAAAAAGAAGTACTTCAATTACCCCTGAGTACTTTGAAACATGAATAAGCCCTACTGAGTATTGGTACTGGCTAAAAATCTCAAGGGACTCACTTAACCAGATTATTGGAAGCCATGATTACAGAAACCTGTCAGTGAGTGTCAAAAACCCCTTCTTTTACAAACTGTGAGTACTGTGAAATTTTAATGAGCCCCACTGACTGTTTTTATTGACAAAGCCTCTCAAGGGACTCATTAAAGCAGAGAATTGGAGGCCAGGATTGCAGAAACCTCTCAGAGACTCCAAGGCAAAAGCCAAACCGAAAGTCCTTGGAAAAACCTGCAGTCCCTGGCAGCATGAAGGAGCCCCCCAGGGCCATTGCTGACCAAGGCTCCTTCCCCAGGGACTCCTTCCAGCACATCCTGGAGGCCACTGGCATGGCAGGGGGATGCTGAGGGCAGCACAAGGGGCTGACAGTGCCCAGCCTTGCTGGGGCTGTGCCAGGAGGCCCCAGGGCCTCAGGACAAAGTGTCCCCTCAGTGTCCTTGGTGGCCCAGAGGCTGCTGTGGCCCAGGGCACCAAGCCTTGGCTTCTCTTTGTCCCCACCTGTCATCCCTGCCTGCAGTTCTCTGCTCTGCCTGGGGCCTGGGGACACTTTCTGTGTCGTGTCCCTCAGTGGGACCCATTAAAACTTCCAGAAACTTTGGAGTTGGCTTCTGCCTTGGAGTTCTGGAGAGGCTTTTTTCAGCTCCCTCTCAGGGACTGATGTTCAGGGCCTCAGCACAAAGCCCCGAGAGGTTCATTAAAGTCCTTTTGCTGTGTCTGTGCTGATGAGCAGAGCTGAGCTCATGGCACAGAGTGGGATCCTGGTAACCAAGAAGAGCTTAAAAACACATTTCTTTTGATGAGCAGCTTTTCTGCCAGCCCAGCAGGGCTGGGGCACTGCCTGCAGCCACCCCGGGCACAGCACACAGGCACAGAGAGCTTCAATCACTCAGGGCTGGGAAGGTGCTGAGAAGGGACTGGGGGAGAATCACTGCCAGCCCTTGGCACAGGAACCTCTGGCTGCAGGACAATGCAGCTGCAGCTCCTGCAGTGATCTCCTCAAGCTGCAACATCCCAATGCCTACAGACTCTGTGAGTACATTCTCTGGGTATTTCTGGTGCAGGGGAATTGAAATGCTCATAAAGCTCTGACACACTGGGCTTCTGCCCACTCCCAAAATATTTTCAAGACAAGGATTTCTTCTAAAATGAGGACATTTCCTGAGACTTTGTTTTCATTTCCTAATATAAGATAATGGGGGAGAGGAGGAAAAAATGATAAAGGTATCCTTGATTTTGAAAAGTCCCAGGGACATCTCAGCTCTCAGTGATCAGGCTTAGTCTGAGCTGTCCTTTCTCCAAGCTGCAAACAGAACTTGCCCCCAGGCAGTGCCCTGCAAACAGGCAGGGTTCTGTAGGGCCAAGGAGAGTGCACAGAGATTTGGGCTCTGGGAGTGCTGGCAGGGAGAGCTCAGGCACAGGGAAACACCTGCAGGAGGAAAATCTCCAGGAAGCAGAGAGAAAATGAGGCAATGAGAGAAAACAAAAGCCAGAAATGTTGTGGCAGGGAGAGTTCAGAGATCTCCATAGGAGCCCCTGCAGTGCAGCCCCTCCCTCTGAACAAGTCCCCTCCCTCCTGTCCCCCAGCCAAGCCTCTGCCCTCAGGGCCGGGGCTCCAAGGCGTGCAGCCCCTCCTGTGCAGGCAGAGCTGCAGCAGAGCCGTGGGGCAGCTGTGCAGCCCCGGGCCCAGTTCCCTCTGCAGAGCACAGGGCTGGGAGCAGCTGCTCGGCACTGGGGGGCTCTGGCAGGGGGCACAGCTGGCTCAGGGTGACGCTGTCCCCAGTGCCCGGCTGTGGGCAATGCTGTCAGTGCAGCCAGGGCAGGAGCTGCATCTCCCTGAGTCCAATGCCATCCTAAGGACAGTTGGAAGTGTCCCTGAGATTTCAGTGCAAGCTGGGAGCTTTAATGCAGGGTGCAAACCTGTCTTGGAGCATCTTTGTGTTATCTGAAAGACCCATGGGGAAAGGCAGAGGTGTTGTGACACTGAAAATGCTCTTGGGGTGGTGAAATGAGCAATGTGAGTCCTTGGCTACAAATGTGGAGCTGGGCTGTGGTGGATCCATCTGCTCTGAGCAGTACCTGGTGATTTTTTAGGGGAAACATGGGAAGCGGATCACCCCCATCTGAGAAAGGTTAAATCCCAGCAAAACTCTGAACAGGTCAGAATGACAGACCGTGTCCAGTCACTATACACTCATCACTTTGCGTCACATCACTTTTTCTCTGTTCTTCCTGGTGACAGCAGAAATCCTGAGGGTTTCTGATATCCAAGATTACCAGGAGAGATATGAGGGAGCTTATCTAGAAAACCCCAGAACTCTAAAACAGAAAAGGGTGTCTGTGGTTTACAGGGGAGGGTGTATGGAAAATGGTTTTGATTTTGGTTACAGATATCTCCTCTAAAAATTTACTGTCCTTTCTCCATGACAGAACCCAAGGTCCAGAGACAGCAAATGTCCAACAGCAGCTCCATCAGCCACTTCCTCCTGCTGGCATTGGCAGACACGCGGCAGCTGCAGCTCCTGCACTTCTGCCTCTTCCTGGGCATCTCCCTGGCTACCCTCCTGGGCAACGGCCTCATCATCAGCGCCGTAGCCTGCGGCCACCTCCTGCACAGCCCCATGTTCTTCTTCCTGCTCAACCTGGCCCTCACCGACCTGGGCTGCATCTGCACCACTGTCCCCAAAGCCATGCACAATTCCCTCTGGGACACCACCACCATCTCCTACTCAGGATGTGCTGCTCAGCTCTTTTTCTTTATGTTCTTCATTGGAGCAGAGTTCTATCTCCTGACTGTCATGTGCTATGACCGCTACGTGTCCATCTGCAAACCCCTGCACTATGGGACCCTCCTGGGCAGCAGAGCTTGTGCCCACATGGCAGCAGCTGCCTGGGCCAGTGGCTTTCTCAATGCTCTCATGCACACGGCCAATACATTTTCCCTGCCTCTGTGCCATGGCAATGCACTGGGACAGTTCTTCTGTGAAATCCCACACATCCTCAAGCTCTCCTGCTCACATTCCTACACAAGGGAAGTTAGACTGCTTGTTTTCATTGCCTCTATATCATTGTGTTGTTTTGTGTTCATTGTTTTCTCCTATGTGCAGATCTTCAGGGCTGTGCTGAGGATCCCCTTGGAGCAGGGACGGCACAAAGCCTTTTCCACCTGCCTCCCTCACCTGGCCGTGGTCTCCCTGTTCCTCAGCACTGCCATATTTGCTCACCTGAAGCCCCCCTCCATCTCGTCCCCATCCCTGGATGTGGCCCTGTCAGTTCTGTACTCAGTGGTGCCTCCAGCCGTGAACCCCCTCATCTACAGCCTGAGGAACCAGGAGCTCAAGGCTGCAGTGTGGAGACTGATGACTGGATGTTTTCAAGAACATTAAACTGCTGGCCAATTTCTGCAAATCACTTATAATAAAAGACATCTTTATTACTACTTGTTAGTTTCATTTTGAGGTATTTTTATTTGTTTTACTTTTAATATATTTTTTACTAAAGAATGTCATTGTTTAAACTATTTCTCATTTTGATTCTTTCTACCGCACCTTTGGTCACAGACTCTGTCAATGAGGAGCTGTGCTCTTGCTAAATTTAAATTTACTCAAGGGCCTCCCAGCAGAGTTTTCTGCAGAGATCCCCCTTTGGTTCCCTTCTCTGCAGCTGCAGCAGCAGTGTCTGTGTGCAGAGCTGGGGGCAGATCAGTGCTGGCACAGCAGCTGTGCCCAGCAGCAGCAGCAGCAGCCCTTGGTGTTGCCAGTGCTGCTGCCGTGGCCCTGCCCCGCTGCCCTGCTGGCCCTGGTGTTGCTGTAGGGCCTGAGTGCTCTCGGGGCCGGGCACAGTGCTGGGGGTGGCAGTGCCGGGGCTGCAGCAGGGACAGGCCATGGGCACTGCTGGGGCAGCGCTGACGCCTCAGGCCAGGCCCTGGGGGCTGCAGGCTCCTTGCCCAGGCTCTCTCTAGAACACTTTGCCCAGGCCAATGCTGAGCACAGAAAAGCCCCGGGAGCAGCCCCAGGCTGGCCGTGGGCAGGCTGGGGGCAAACAGCATGGCTGGGGCTCTGCAAGGTGCCTGGGGGAGACAAGGGGAAGGAGCAGCAGAGCAGGGGCTGATCCATCCCCACTGTGCTGGACACCCCAGGGCAGCATCCCACAGCGTCCTCATGCACCTGCCAACAAAATCCCCCCTCTGCAGCCCTGGCCTCTCTCCCAGCTCACACAGGTGCTGCATCCTTGCAGGCACAGACACGGCAGCTCTGCCTCAGGAGCCCCTGTTTGCACTGCCCAGAGCAGGCGTCAGCACCCCCATGGTGTTGGTGGGGGGAGCTGAAGCTGAGGGAGAACAAATGCCATCAGCTCCTGGTGCCAGGAAGGGCTGGGGGACAGCAGGGAAACCACTCAGGTTTGTGGTGGCCTCTGAAGTCTCATATAAAGTTTGTTCCCATCAGCTGGGAATTTCCTGTGCCACATCAGACGTTGTTGTTCAGAGCCAAGGCTGCCTGGCAGCCACCCCCAAACTGCCCTGAGCATTTCCTTTGCTTCACCTTGGCTTTCTTTACTCTTCCTCATCCAGATTTTTTCCTCTTGCCCAGCCCTGTTCCCTCCCCAGCAAACAGCCCATCCCTGGTTGCCCTTTCCTCTCTGTCCCCACTCCCCATTTCAGTTCCTGACTTGGCACCATGGGAACGTCCCTTGGGGAGCAGGATCATCCTCCAAGTGCTGCAGGAATTGTCTGCAGGCTCCTGCAGTGCCTCGTGCTGCTCCCTTGCCAGAGGCACCCCAGGCCAGGGGGGCCCATCTGGGCTGGTGTGTCTGGCTGTGGGGCTCCCTGTGCTGGGCAAGGAGGAGGAACTGCAGAGGCTCTGCAGGACTGACAGGATGGGCTTGGGGGCTGTGAGGAGAAGCTGAGGGACCTGAGCTGCTGGACCTTGTGAAGAGGAGGCCCAGGGCTCATCCTGTAACTGCTTCAAGGGTGGTTTCAGAGAATCACAGAATCAGCCAGGTTGGAAAAGACCTTGGACATCATCAAGTCCAACCTGTTCCCTGACACTGCCTTGTCTCCTCTGAGCCTCCTCTTCTTCAGGATAAACAACCCCAGCTCCCTCAGCCACTCCTCACAGGACTTGTGTTCCAGATCCCTCACCAGCCTTGTTGCCCTTCTCTGGACACGCTCCAGCCCCTCCATGTCCTTCCTAAATTGGGGGACCCAGAACTGGACACGGCACTCGAGGTGCTGCCCAACCAGTGCTGAGTACAGGGGAAGAATCACTGCCCTGCTCCTGCTGGCCACACTGTTCCTGATCCAGGCCAGGAGCCATTGGCCTTCTTGGCCACCTGGGCACACTGCTGCCTCATGTCCAGCCTGCTGTCCATCAGTCCCTGCAGGTCCCTTTCTGCCTGGCTGCTGTCCAGCCACTCTGTCCCCAGCTTGTAGTGCTGCAGGGGTTTTTGTGGCCAAAGTGCAGGACCCAGCACTTGGACTTGTTAAACCTGACATTGTTGGATTTGGGCCCTTGATCCAGCCTGTCCAGGGCCCTGTGCAGAGCCCTCCTGCCCTCCTGCACATCAACACTCCCAGCCAGCTTGGTGTCACCTGTAAATTTGCTGATGATGGACTCAATCCCCTCACCAGATCATCAATGCAGATACTGAAATCCTCCCTGGCTGGCTCGGATCCTTCAACCATTCTGTGCGTGCCCTGTGGTGGCACTATAGATGATCTGTTCCATAACCTTGCTGGGCACCAAGGTCAGGATGACAGGCCTGCAGTTCCCCAGATTCTCCTTGCAGCCCTTCTCAGGGATGGGGTCACATTGGCACCTCCAGGCCTCTGGGAGCTCCCCAGTGAGCCAGGACTGATAAGAAATGATGGGAGCACCTTGGGGCGCTCATCCACCAGCTCCCTCATCCCCCTGGGATGGATCCCATCTGGTCCCAGAGACTCCTGTGAGCACCTGAGTGGCTCAGCAGGTCACCAGCTGCTTCCTCCTGGATTACAGGGGGCTCTTCTGCTCCCTGACCCATCTACCAGCTCAGGGGAGCACTTGTCCTGAGGACAACCTGTCTTATTGCTGAAAACTGAGGCAAAGAAGGGGTTAAGTACCTCATCTTTGGTAACCATATCCCCCCCAATAAAGAATGGAGGCTGTTGTTACCCCTCCTTTTGCCATCAATGTATTGATAAAATCATTTTTATTTTCCTTCACAGAAGCAGCCAGGTGAAGTCCAAATTGGGCTTTCACTTCTCTAATTGTTTTTACATGACCTAACAACATGCTTAGAAATTTCCTGAGTTGCCTGACCTTCTCTCCAAAGGTGATGCACCCTCTTTTATGCCCTGAGTTGCTGCAAAATTCCATGCCCAGCCAGGCCAGTCATTTTCCTTATATGGTCAGATTTTGTTACAGAGGGGCAGGTTGTTCCTGCTCCTTCAAGATTTCATTCTTGAAGTGTGTTCATCCTTCCTGGACACCCTTATTCTTAAGGGCTGTTTCCCTTTAAAAAATCAGTACCTGTTTCAGTACTCCCCAAATTGGCATCCTGAATAGGCTGAAGTCTGCTCTCTGTATGTCCAGGGTAGAAGTTTTGTTGATGCCCCTCCTTTTTTCGCAGCATATTTAAAAACTCAATAATTTCATGGTCACTGTATCCCAAAGAGCCTCCGAGCACCACATCCCCCAGCAGCCCTTCTCTGTTTGTGAACAGCAGGAGACAGAACTTTCCTTGGCAGTGGCAAGAGGAGGAAACCTCCCCCAAGTGCAGCTTGGAAGGTTCAGCCTGGAGGTGAGGAGAAAGAAAAGTCCCTGCCAGGGTAGAATTTTGGTGCAGGAGGTGTCCCAGCGTGAGCCTGGGCCATGGCCTGGCCCTGTGTGCCAGGAGCCGGCAGCGCTGGGTGCAGGGAGCCCAGGGAGGGCACAGAAATGCTGGGCTGAGAAATGCTGGGGGCACAGCCAGATGGGCGTGTGCAGCCGGCCAGGGCACAGCAGCAGCACGCACAGGGGGCACAGCCTGCAGGACACATGGCCAAGGGCTGGGCACGGCTGGCAGGGCCACAGGCACCCAGGCCTTTGTCCCCTGGGCTCTGGCAGCGCCTCTGGAGGCCCCACTGAAGGAACTTTCCTTTCAGGGGCTGCACTTTGCTCCTCCCTGGCCCCTCCCTGAGGAGGCTGGCAGGGGTTGCAGTTTGATGCCATTTGTCCTTGCTGCCCCTCCCATCCCAGTGCCCCACAAACAGCCCCGAGCCACCCGTGAGGGACAGGCCCTGCTGTGCCAGGCCTGGGCTCAGGGCTTGGCCTTTCTGCTTCCTCCAGCCAGCCCAGGCCTTGCTCAGCATTGCAGTTCCTGCTGCTGTGCCCCGAGCTCCCTCAGCTGGTGTTGGAAAGGGACTTGAGGTACCTCGATCCTCTCAGCTGGCATATAAGAGAAAACAACAAACTTCTCAGGAGGGTGGAGAACAAACTTTGAGTTGCAAACTTCAGAGAATGAGGTACTTGGGAAATCTTAAAGCAACATGGAATTACAGTACATCACTTGACAAAGCACTAACTGAGCCAACTCAAACCTGCACAATTTCAGGTTCTCAAGATTTTGAGAAGAGGAAGTCAGGAGAAGGCACAGAGAGAGATCCACAGTCACCCTTGGATCCAGCACCATCTCAGCTGCTATGAGCTCTGGGGCCGTGGGACGTGTCAGTGTCACACCCATGTCACAGCCTCACCTGCCCTGGTCTCTCTCACAGGTGGGGTTTTTGGGGTGCCACGGGCTTGGCAACCACTTTGGGGCTGGACCAGAGGCTGCAGTGACTGGGGCTGGGGCAGTGACCACCCCACCTCTTCAGAACTTGCCCTGCCCCCCAAACACACACTGCAGATGTCTGGGGCCATTAATCATTTCTCTTCTCTCCAGCACTGAGGCAACGGACTCTGGCTGCAGCTCTGAGCTCGTACCCAAGGCAGCCACCCCTGGCAATGGTGCTCCATGGAGCTGCTTTCAGGAACCACCACAAGAGTTTGGGAGTGCCCCAAAAAAGCCGCAGAGATGTGGGATACCCCAAAATCTCTTCAGGAATGTGGAATATCCAAAAAATCACTCAGTAACAGGCTCGTCTCCCTTCATCATCCCCAAACTTTGGCTCTCTCATTCCAGACCCCGCCCCACCTCCCCAGTCCCAACCCCTGCTGGACATCAACATCCCCTTCCCAAACCATATTTCACCCATTTCACACCTCCCAAACCCCATCCCACCCATCCTGCCCCAACCAATGCCCACCTCACTCCTCCTGATTTCCATCCCACTTTACCCAATCCCCTTCCAACCCCATTCGACCATGAAGGGCTCTGGAATCAAGTCATTTTGGGGTGGGATTGAGTGGTTTTCAGGTGACAGATAAAACCCTCTTGTCTCTTTGAGTGCCAAGAAGTGGAGAAAACAACACCAAATATCCCCCAAACCCCCAAATCCTTCCAAGTATCTCTCTGAATCCCAGATTCCACTGAAACACTAGTTAAAAGTGAGACTTTGGATGCCTTTGATGAATTTGATTTTTACCCCAGTTATTTCTGTTTTAAAATAATGAAGGTGAATCAAAAGAATATTATGGACCACCAAGCTAAAGGACCACCAGCCCAGTGTCTTTCCCAGCACAGATCACTGGGAATGTGGATCACCAGGATTCTGCCCATTGTGGATCCTCTGATGCTGGATGAAGTTGGAACAGTGGAGGGAGCTCTTCCTGCAGTCGGGGTGCTCGAAGGGCTTCCCTTAGCGGTGCCTCCGTTGGTGTTGGGTCAAGTCAGAGCTCTGGGTGAAGCTCTTCCCACACTGGGGACACTCGTAGGGCCTCTCCCCCGTGTGGATGCACCGGTGGGTGATGAGGGTGAAGTTGTGCCTGAAGCCCTTCCCACAGTCAGGGCAGCGGAAGGGCCTCTCCTCAGTGTGAATGCGCTGGTGCACAAGGAGATGGTAGCTGCTCCGAAACCTCTTCCCACACTGGGAACACTCATAGGGCCTCTCCCCAGTGTGGATCATTTGGTGGATGATCAGTTGAGATCTCTGGTTGAAGCCCTTCCCACATTCCCCACACTTGTATGGCCTTTCCTCAGCGTGGATGTTCTGGTGGCGGATCAAGTTGGATCTCTGGCTGAAGCTCTTCCCACACTGGGGACACTCGTAGGGCCGTTCCTTGGTGTGGATCCTCTGGTGGCAGATCAGGCTGGATCTCTGGCTGAAGCTCATTCCACATTCCCCACACTCGTAGGGCCTCTCCCTGGTGTGGATGCGCTGCTGGGTGACAAGGGTGGACTTCTGTTTGAAGCCCTTCCTGCAGTGGGGGCAGCAGAAATGCCTCTCCTTTGTGTGAATCCATTGATGTGCAAGGAGATCTGAGCTGGTCTGAAACTCCTTCCGACACTTGGGACACTTGTAGGGCCTCTCCCCAGTGTGGATCATCTGGTGCTGGGTAAGATTGAAGCTCCGGCTGAAGCTCTTCCCACACTCCAAGCACTTGTAGGGCTTCTCCCCATCATGAAGCTGCTCATGGACCACCAGCTCCAAGCCCCAGATGAAGCTCTGTCCTCCTTCTTTGAACAGGGTGGGTATTTCCTCCTCAGAGCCACCTGGGATGGGTTTGGAGCCCCTCCTCATGCCGGATCGCCGGGTCTTTTCCTTACTGTGGGAGTTCTGTCCTATGGATCTGCTCAAAACAGCTTCTTCCACAAGGTTCTTCCGAGGGGATTTGTCCTCCCTGGTCTCTGTCTTCAGGTCCTTGTCTGGGGTAGGAAGGACGAGGAGAGGGTGGGATTTGCCTCCCTTCCAGAGGGAAGGCACAGGAGATCCCTCAATGCATTCCCGGCAGGACGGCGTTGGCAGCAGGGTTGTCCTGAAGCCGGAGCCCATGCTGGGCTGGGAGATGGGGCAGGAGAGAGGGGGAAAGGGGCAGTGATTTCCTCCTCACCTGCCTGGCTGTCCCAGGGCATCTTCCTCTTCCTTCCAGCGTTCTCCTCCATCTGGTCAAGGTTTTGGAATGGGAAATCCTGGTTTGGGGAAAAACAAGGGAAAGCACATTCACTTTAAATGTTCCTCTGCCCAAGTCCATCTCTAGAAGCCACCAGACATCTGGTGCCCATATAAACTTCCCAAACACCAAGATTCAGCCCTGAAAATGCCTCCAAGGAATTTCCCACCCCAGGTCTCTCCCCTTTGGTGTTCAGGGATCCCCCCTGTCCCAGCTGCTGGGGGTCACGCTTGCATTGAGGGTCCCCCATCTACTCAGTCCCAGCCCTCCCCAGGCTGCTGGGAGTCCCAGGAATACAAAAAGTTCCTCTTTTCAACCTCCCAACTTAGGGATGCTGGGGGATTTTGGGGTTCCTGGGGTCCCTTCTCCCCTTTTTCTCTGTTTCAGGGTGCAGGGGGTCCAAGGAGTCCCCCCTGCCCCTCTTTAGGCTGTTGAGGCTCCCACAAATCACGGCACTCCCCCCTTTCTGGGCCCCCCACTTTGGGGTCTTGGGGGACACGGGGCTCTGCTCCTCCAGGCTGCCTCTGCTGGCAGCTGCCACCGGGACCCCCAATGCCCACCCAAGGGGCATTTTCCACTCAACTCTGCAGCTCTTCATTCTCCAAAACTCCCCCCTCAAAGAAAACCTCAGCTCAGTGACCTCCCAGATTATCTGGGTAAAGCTCCCTGTCTTGGTTTGGAAAGACAGGTGTCTTCTAAGGAAGGCAGGAGCCTCCCTTGAAATGGAGAACATAAACCCCCACATAAATCCACATAATTTTGAAATTACCAGGCTCTCATGCAAAGATATGGGAATAACAGTTCTTTAGTAAGTAAATAAAACTAAAAATTCAGTAGTAAGAAAAAGAAATGCTGACAGAGTCAGAATACAACCTGACACCCGGTTAGGCAGGGTGTTGGTAGCAGTGCAATCAAATCGTGGCTGCAGTCCTCCTGGACTCACAGATGTGGTTTTGTTGAAGCAATGATCCTGTACAAGGGTGCAGTTTTCCTCTGAAGGTGCAGTGGTGGAAGATGGGTCTGGTGTTCCTCTGGGAATCCAGTGGAAACAGGCTGCTTGTGGTGTGTTAAATCTCAGATTATATCCAGGTAGGAATGCTTGGCTCCTCCCCCTGGGTGGAGCATCTCACAATGGGATGATGGAATTTGATCAGCCATGCAGTGAGACTCAATAGCCCATTAACAGAAGATATCTCCCTGGAGGGAGTGTGGGTGGTGGAAGAGATAAAGAACACTGCCCCACCTGGTTTGAACAGCTGGCCCATTAACAGAAGATATCCCCCCAGAGTTATGAGAAATGGGTCATGGAACAGTTCTTACTTGGGATCTCCAGTTGGTTTTGTTTTCAAACTGGCACACTGGGGAGAAGTGGGACCATGCTGGGAACTGCTGTGAGCAGGTTGGAGTGACTGGTCTACACTGTGGGCAACTGGGCATGACTGGGACTGTGCTGGGAGAGACTGGCATCATACTGGGGGTGACTGGGACCATAGAAGGGGCAACTGGGAGCCACTGGATGAAAGTGGGAGGAACCTGGGCTATGCTAGGGGCAAACTGCATCATAATGGGGAAGGACTGGCAGTGACTGGGCTCATAATGGGAGTGCTGAGGAAACTGGAACCACACAGGGGGAGCAACTGGGCTGATACTGGGAGCAGCCACTTTTGGCACCGGGACCCCCAAACCCTTTTCCTGGCCACCTCACCTCTCCCAAGCCCACCATTTTCTTTGGCCCTGGGACCCCTGTACTCCTATTCCTGCCATTCCCAGCACCCAGCCCATCCTTCCCCAGTCACTGAGGACACTTGTGACCCCTATTCCCAGCCATCCTGGGTTTTCCCACATTTTGATGGGAATGGGGACACCTGACAGCCTTGGAGCTCCCTTTCCTGACTACAGGGACCCACTTAACCACATGTCCTAGGGTGACATTATAATGTTTGCTTCCCCTGTCGTCTTTTGGGTGATGCCAGATATTACACCCTGTACCTTTAATATTGGGTCTGAGAGCAAAGGGGAGAGGGAAGCGCGGTTTGTTTTTTTTCTCCAGGAAAACTCTGCTCCTCAGAGTGGCCTTGAAGTGGGGGAGTTCAGCACATGGCAAGACAGAGAGAGGCTCTGCTTTTTTTTCCCAGTTAGTTAGCTGTCGCTAGTTAGTTAGCTGTAGGTCTTGTAGCTAGATGAAGTATTTTTTCTTCTTTTTTTTTCCCCCTTTTTTTTTTTTTTTTTTTTGCCTCTCTTCACAACTGTTTTGATCTCTCTGGACTGAGGACCTGGGGGAAGTGCCAGGGGGCTTCCACCTGGGACCCACCCCACCAAGACCAGCCCTGTGCAGCAACTCCTTTTTCTCCCGGTGCCTGAGGAACTGAGCAACAGAACACAGCAACTATCTTCGGCGGGGGACCTGCTCTGTAATTTGTCATCTCCCCAGAGCAGCACAAAGTTCCTGTCATCGGGTATTGTTCAATTTATTGTGCTGGGGAGTGCTTTGCCTGTTTAATAAACAGGTTTCTTTCCACTTCTCTCTGAGGAAGTCTTTCCCAAACTAGTTGGGGGAGGGGAGGGAGGGCCCCTTAGGAGGTTTTCTCCCAAATCTGCCTGAAAGTAGGACATCACACCAATCCCACATCTACCCATCCCCACCCTCCCCTTTTCTCAACCCTGGAACCCCCAAACCCCCTTCCCTGCTCTCCCAGCTCTCCCTTCTGCCCCTTTCCTTCACCCGTGACCCCCCAGACCCCAAATCTCCGTGTCCCCCCAGTTCTCCTCTCCCTGCGGTCCCTGCCCGTGGCGCTGTCGGAGCCCGGCCCGGGGTTCCCCCAGTTCCTGTCCATGGGGTCCCTGGATGGGATCCCCTTCCAGCGCCGCCACAGCCAGCGGGGCCGGGCGGAGCCGCAGCCGCCGGGGATGGCGGCCGGAGCCGAGCCGGGATATTGGGATGGCCGGAGCCGGCACAAGGAGCGGCACCGGCACGGGGCCAGCAGGGAACTGCAGATGCTGCAGGAGCGGCACAGCCAGAGCGGGGCTCAGGGCGGGGAGCCGGGGCTGGGGGATCTGTGGGGCTGCCATGGCACCTGTGGGACTGCAGTGGGGATCCGTGGGGCTGGGCCGGGATCTGAGGCGCTGGGATGTGCATCCATGCGGATCCAAGGGGCTGGGATTAGGCTCTGTGGGTCTCCATCAGACTCTGGGGCTCCGTGGGGCTGGAATGGGGTTCTGTGGGGCTGGGACACAATTCCGAGGGTCTTCATGGGTCCAATCCCTCCCCAGGTCTCCACACCTGCAGGAGGTTTCCAGCTGTGACCTCCTGTCCCATGGGAGCATCCGTGGATCCCATCAGCTTGGCTCCAACAGGCGGGAATTCCTCTCCTTCCAGACAGGATCCAGGGGATTTTTGGTCACCATTCACATGAGAATTCTGTAGATGCATCTCACAACCATCCCATTCCCATGGAATTCCATGGGCAGATCTCATCCCTGTCCCACTCCCGTGGAAGCTCCTTTCTGTTTCCCCCCAAACCCATCCTGGGGGGTCACCCTCTTCTTTGCCCTCCCCACCCCCCACAAGACACCTGGGGGTTCCCCATGACCCACCCTGCCCCTCTGAAATTCCTCCTGGGTCCCCCGTCATTCCCCCATGGGGATTCCCCCATGTCCCCTCCCCTAAGACTTCGGGGGGTCCCCCTGACCTGTCCATGCCCCTCCCCTGTTTCTGTCCCCCTGTGATGGTGGGGGTGGGGCCGAGTGCTGGTGCCCCCCTGCCTGCAGCAGATCCAGCAGTGAGGGGAGTTCAGGGGGTCCCTGAGCATTTGGGGTCCCCTGGGATTTGGGGTGACCCCTCAGGCCCCAGGATCTCCCTGAACACGCTGACACTGCCCGTGCACAGTGAGAAGGGTCAGACCTGGCACGGGGTCCCCAGCTCTGTCACCAGCATGGCCGAGGTATCCCCAAAACCTCCCAGGAATCCTCAAATCTTTCTGGGACACCCCAAACTCCCCAGGATCAAAAAAACATTCCTGGGATCCCCAAAAAACTCCTCAAGAATGAAAAACTCCATACAAACTCCCTCCCAAACCCTCTCAGGACATAAAAAATTCCCACAGGACCTCCCAACACCCCTGTCAGACCCCCTTGAGAAGGTTTATACCGGCATGAGGTCCCCATCTGTTTCAGCAGCAGGTACCCAAAAAAAGCCCTGGGATTCCCCTGGGATCATCTAATCCCTCTCTTTAGGACCCCTGAAAAACCTGTGGGAACCTCCAAAATTGCACCATGACCCCAAAAGTCCCCGGCATCTTCAAAACCCTCTCCAGGAACACCTCATGCATGTTTACACCCAGCACGGGGTTCACATCACCATCATCAGCATCACCCAGGTACCCCTCAACCCTCCTGGGACCTACAAACCATTTTTGAGACCCCCAAACCCTCCCAAGACCCTCAGACCCCACCTGGGACCCCCAAAACCCCAGGGCTCCGTACTGGAATCAACGGGAGTGGTGTTGGCCTTTTAAGGGCAGTTATAGCAGGACCCAACAAGAGCGGGGGCTCTTAAAGCAGCTGTCTTGCTTTTGAAAGACAGTTGTCTGCCAGGGAGAGCTGGAGCTTCCCTTGGAATGGAGAATGTCACCCCCCTCCCCTCCAAATTATTATAATTTTGCAATTAGGGGCTTTCAGGCAAAGATATGGGAATAGGAGTAACAGTTCTTTAATAGGAATAAAAAAAAAACCAACAACATCAACAAAACCATCAAAATACAAATGCAGCAGTACAAAGACAAGCAAGCAAGCAAAGCAGAAATCATGGGAAAAAATCCTGACAGAGTCAGGGATACGACCCGACACTGTTGGTAAGGGTGTTGGAAGCAGTCATGTCCTTGATGAGCCTTAATGGCCCATTAGCAGAAGATATCTCCCTGGAGGATGGACAGGAGGTGAAGGAGATAAGAAACACTGCCACACCTGGTTTTAACAGCTGGGCCATTATCAGAAGGCATCTGCCCCCCTCCCCACTGGAGTTAAAGAGATAAAGAAATATCTGCTTTTACAACAGATGAAATTGAATACAAATCTCTTGGCTAGCCAACCCAAGACAGTTGTGGAAGAGATAAAGAACACTGCCCCACCTGGTTTGAACAGCTGGCCCATTAACAGAAGATATCCCCCCAGAGTTATGAGAAATGGGTCATGGAACAGTTCTTACTTGGGATCTCCTGTTGGTTTTGTTTTCAAACGAGCACACTGGGGAGAAGTGGGACCATGCTGGGAACAGCTGTGAGCAGGTTGGAGTGACTGGTCTGCACTGTGAGCAACTGGGAAGGACTGGGACTGTGCTGGGAGGCACTGGGATCATCTATGGAGTGACAGGGACTTAACATGGGGCAACTGGGAGCAACTGGAAACACACTGGGAGGAACAAGGAGCAACTGGGACCATGCAGGGGAGAACTGGGATCCTACTGGGATCACAGTGGGAAAGGCTGGGTCCATGCTGGGGTGCGCTGGGACCATACTGGCAGCAACTGGAAGGCACTGAGGATGACTGGGAGTGGCTGTGAGCAACTGGGATCAGGCTGGAAGCCACTCAGGGCAACTCAGAGGGACTGAGAACAACTGGGATACACTGGGAGAGACGGAAACCACAGTGGGGGTAAATGGGAGCAACTGGAACCATGCTGGATTATAATGGGAGCAGCTGTGCCCATGCTTGGGTCAAACTGGGATCCTACTGGAACTGACTGGATTCATACTGGGAGTGACTGGAATAGTTCTGGGTGCATTTGAGAGTGACTGGGATTATACTGGAATAAGACTGGGAGTGACTGGAAAGGTGCTGGCTGTGACTGGAACCATACTGGAACTGGAACCACGCTGGGAGTGAAAGGGAGTCACTGTGGGCATGACTGGAATAATACCTGGAGTATCTAGGAGTGACTGGGAAAAACTGGGAGTGTAATGGGAGTGACTGGAACCATACTGGCAGTGACTACAGGTCCTGTTGGGATCATCCTGGGAGCCACTGGGACTGCAATGGAACCTGACTGGGAGTTACTGGGAGCTACTGGGCCCATGTTGGGAGGAAAATGTGGACACATTGGGAGCTACTGGCATCGACTGGAAGGGACTGTGTCTTGGGTTGGGTAGCCAAGAGATTTGTATTCAATTTCATCTGTTGTAAAAGCAGATATTTCTTTATCTCTTGTAACTCCAGGGGGGAGGGGGCAGATGCCTTCTGAAAATGGCCCAGCTGTTAAAGCCAGGTGTGGCCGTGTTTCTTATCTCCTTCACCACCTGTCCATCCTCCAGGGAGATATCTTCTGCTAATGGGCGATTAAGGCTCATCAAGGACATGACACATTACATCATCCCATTGGGAGATGCTCCACCCAGTGTGTGGGTGCCAACCATTCCTACCTGGATAAAAACTGAGACTCAGGAACAGCAGGCATCTGTTTTTTTCCATCAGAGGAAGACCAGACCCATCTCTCCACCACTGGACTTTTCCTACTCCATTATCTGTACCCCACAGAAACTCACCTAGGATTTATTTGGACTGCTTCCAACACCCTGACCAACAGGGTGTCAGGTCATATCCCTGACTGTCAGGATTTTTTCCAGGACTTCTGTTTTGCTTGCTTGCTTGTCTTTGTACTACTGCATTTGTATTTTGTTGTTGTTGTTGTTTTTATTCCTGTTAAAGAACTGTTATTCCTATTCCCATATCTTTGCCTGAAAGTCCCTAATTGCAAAATTATAATAATTTGGATGGGAGGTGAGTGACATTCTCCATTCCATGGGGAGCTCCGGCTCTCCCTGGCAGACAACTGTCTTTCAAAACCAAGACAGCTGCTTTAAGAGCCCCCGCTCTTGTTGGGTCCTGCTATAACTGCCCTTAAAAGAGCAACACCACTCCCGTGATTCCAGTATGGAGCCCTGGCGCGTTTGGGGGTCCCAGGTGGGGTCTGGGGGTCTTGGGAGAGTTTGGGGATCCCAGAAGGGTTTGGGGATGCCAAGAGGGGATTGTAGGTCCCAGAAGGGTTCAGGGGTACCTGGGTGATGCTGATGATGGTGATTTGGACTCCGTGCTGGGTGTAAACATGCATGAGGGGTTCCTGGGGAGGGTTTTGCAGATCACGGGGGTTTTTGGGGTCATGGTGCAATTTTGGAGGTTCCCAAGGGTTTTTCAGGGGTCCTAAATGTGGGGATTAAGTGATCCCAGGGCGATCCCGAGGCTGCTTTTGAATACCTGCCAGTGACAGAGATGAGGACCCCATGCCAGGTATGAACCTTCTCAAGGGGGTCTGACAGGGGTGTTGGGAGGTCCTGTGGGAATTTTGATGTCCTGAGAGGGTTTGGGGAGAAGTCTGTATGGCTTTTTGCATTCTTGGGGAATTTTTGGAGGGTCCCAGGGATGTTTTTGGGATCCTGGCAAGGCTGGAGTGTCCCGGGAGGGGTTGGGCATTCCCGAGAGGTTTTGGGGTACTGGGCCATGCTGGTGACAGAGCTGGGGACCCCGTGCCAGGTCTGACCCTTCTCAGTGTGCACGGGCAGTGTCAGTGTGTTCAGGGAGATCCTGGGGGCCTGAGGGGTCACCCCAAATCCCAGGGGATCCCAAATGCTCAGGGATCCCCTGAACTCCCCTCACTGCTGCATCTGCTGCAGGCAGGGGGGCAGCAGCACTTGGCCCCACCCCCACCATCACAGGGGACAGAAACAGGGGAGGGGCCGAGTGCTGGTGCCCCCCTGCCTGCAGCAGATGGAAAGGTCAGGGGGGACCCCAAAGTCATGGGAAAGGGACACAGGGGACTCCTAACAATCCCTGTGGGGGGATGAGGGGGGACCCAAAAGGAATTTGGGGGAACTGGGTGTGTCATTGAAGGGCCCTCAGGAATCTTGTGGGGGGTGAGGACAGCAAAGAACAGGGCAACCCCCAGGAGGGGTTTGGGGGGGAAGAGGATTGGAGTTTCCATGGCAGTGGGATGGGGATGAGATCAGCCCATGGAATTCCATGGGAATGGCATGGCAGTGAAATCCATCTAGAGAATTGCCATGGGAGTGGGACAGCAGTGACATCCATCTATGGAGGCCTCATGGGAATTCCCATGTTCCCAAATTTTGCCCTCCCAAATCCCACATTTCCAAATCCCACATTCCCATGGGAATTCTACCCTCCCCACCTTTACTCTCCAGCACTTCCCACCCATATCTGAAATATTTCCAGAGACATTCCAGGCAGGTGTGTCCCAGGGGATTTGTGAATTCCTCAGCCTCCATCTCATCCTGTTCCCAGCGCCTCTTGGTGACCTGCGCAGTGCCGTCGGCCACCACGAATCTGCCTAATCCCAGCTGGAAGGAGAGGAATTCCCGCCCATAAGCTGAGCTGATCGGATCTGCGGACGCTCCCGTGGGACAGGAGGTCACAGCCAGAAACCTCCTGCAGTGTGTGGAGACCTGGGGAGGGATTGGACCCACCGAGACCCACGGAATTGTGTCCCAGCCCCACGGAGCCCCATTCCAGCCCTGCAGAGCCTCAGAGTCTGATGGAGACCCACAGAGCCTCATCCCAGCCCCTTGCATCCGCATGGATGCACATCCCAGTGCCCCAGATCCCGGCCCAGCCCCACGGATCCCCACTGCAGTCCCACAGGTGCCATGGCAGCCCCACAGATCGCCCAGCCCCGGCTCCCCGCCCTGAGCCCCACTCTGGCTGTGCCGCTCCTGCAGCATCTGCAGCTCCCTGCTGGCCCCGTGCCGGTGCCGCTCCTTGTGCCGGCTCCGGCCATCCCAATATCCCGGCTCGGCTCCGGCCGCCATCCCCGGCGGCTGTGGCTCCGCCCGGCCCCGCTGGCTGTGGCGGCGCTGGAAGGGGATCCCATCCAGGGACCCCATGGACAGGAACTGGGGGAACCCCGGGCCAGGCTCCGACAGTGCCACGGGCAGGGACCGCAGGGAGAGGAGACCTGGGGGACACGGAGATTTGGGTTCTGGGGGTCACAGGTGAAGGAAAGGGGGAACAGAGAGAGCTGGGAGAACAGGGAAGGGGGTTTGGGGGTTCCAGGATTAAGAAAAGGGGATGGTAAGGGTGGGAAGATGTGGGATTGGTGGGGTTAAAAGGCTCCATTTAGTCAGGAAAGGGAGCTCCAAGGTTCCCCGGTGTCCCCGTTCCCATAAAAAGGTGGGAAAACCCAGGATGGCTGGGAATAGGGGTCCCAAGTGTCCTCAGTGATATGGGAAGGAGGGGCTGGGTGCTGGAAAAGGCAGGAGTAGGAGTCCAGGGCTCCCAGGGCCAAAGAAAATGGTGGGCCTGGGTGAGGTGGGGTGGCCAGGAAAAGGGTTTGAAGGTCCCAGTGACAGAAGTTGCTGCTCCCAGTATCAGCCCAGTTGCCCCCCGGTGTGGTTCCAGTTTCCTTGGCACTCCCATTATGAGCCCAGTCACTGCCAGTCCTTCCCCATTATGATGCAGTTTTCCCCTAGCATGGTCGAGGTTGCTCCCACGTTCATCCACTTGCTCCCAGTTTCCCCTTGTCCAGTCCCAGTCACTCCCAGTATGATGCCAGTCTCTCCCAGCACGGTCCCAGTCATGCCCAGTTGCCCACAGTGTAGACCAGTCACTCCAACCTGCTCACAGCAGTTCCCAGCATGGTCCCACTTCTCCCCAGTGTGCCAGTTTGAACACAAAACCAACAGGAGATCCTAAGTAAGAACTGTTCCATGACCCATTTCTCATAACTCTGGGGGGATATCTTCTGTTAATGGGCCAGCTGTTCAAACCAGGTGGGGCAGTGTTCTTTATCTCTTCCACCACCCACACTCCCTCCAGGGAGATATCTTCTGTTAATGGGCCATTGAGTCTCACTGCATGGCTGATCAAATTCCATCATCCCATTGTGAGATGCTCCACCCAGGGGGAGGAGCCAAGCATTCCTACCTGGATATAATCTGAGATTTCACACACCAGAAGCAGCCTGTTTCCACTGGATTCCCAGAGGAACACCAGACCCATCTACACCAACATTGGACCTTGAGAGGAAAACTACACCCTTCTACAGGATCATTGCTTCAACAAAACCACATCTGTGACTCCAGGAGGACTGCAGCCACGATTTGATTGCACTGCTACCAACACCCTGCCTAACCGGGTGTCAGGTTGTATTCTGACTCTATCAGCGTTTCTATTTTCTTACTACTGAATTTTTAGTTTAATTTTCTTACAAAAGAAATGTTATTCCCATATCTTTGCATTAGAGCCCGTTAATTTCAAATATATGTGCGTCTTCTGTGGAGGTAGATATTTTCCATTTCAAGGGAGGCTCCTGCCTTCCTCAGCAGACACCTGTCTTTCCAAACCAAGACAGGGAGCTTGACCCAGATACTCTGGGAGGTCCCTGAGTTGGGGTTTTCTTTGGGGGGGGGGGATTTTTGGAGAATGAAGAACTGCAAAGCTGAGTGGAAAATGCCCCTTGGGGGGACACTGGGGTTTCCAGTGGCAGCTGCCAGCAGAGGCAGCCTAGAGGAGCAGAGCCCTGTGTCCCTCAGGACCCCAAAGTGGGGAGCCCAGAAAGGGGGGAGTGCCGTGATTTGTGGGAACTTCAACAGCCTAAAGAGGGGCAGAGTGGACTCCTTGGACCCCTTGCACCCTGAAGCAGAGAAAGGGGAGAAGGGACCCCAGGAACCCCAAAATCCCCCAGCATCCCTACGTGGGGAGATGGAAAAGGGGGAACTTTTTGTATTCCTGGGACTCCCAGCAGCCTGGGGAGGGCTGGGACTGAGTAGATGGGGGACCCTCAATACAAGCGTGACACCCAGCAGCTGGGACAGGGGGGACCCCTGAACACCAAAGGGGAGAGACCAGGGGTAGGGAATTCCTTGGAGGCATTTGCAGGGCTCAATCTTGGTGTTTGGGAGGTTTATATGGGCCCCAGATGTCTGGTGGCTTCTAGAGATGGACTTGGGCAGAGGAACATTTAAACTCAATGTGCTTATCCCTTGTTTTTCCCCAAACCAGGATTTCCCATTCCCAAACCTTGACCAGATGGAGAAGGAGACTGCAAGGAAGAGGAAGATGCCCTGGGACAGCCAGGCAGGTGAGGAGGAACTCACTGCCCCTTTCTCCCTCTCTCCTGCTCCATCTCCCAGCCCAGCATGGCCCCTGGCTGCAGGACAACCCCGCTGCCAACACCATCCTGCCAGGGATTCACTGGGGCGATCTCCTTCCTATTCCCTCTGGCATGGAGGCAAATCCCATCCTGTCCTTGTCCTTCCTCCCCAGACAAGGAGCTGAGGACAGAGACCAGGGAGGAAAAGTCCCTTCAGAAGAACCTCATGGAAGAGGACATTTTGAGCGGCTCTCTGGAACAGGAATCCAATGTAGAGGAAAAGCCCCAGAGATCCCACAGGAGGAGGGGCTCCAAACCCATCCCAAGCTTATCTGAAGAGGAAAGACCCACCTTGTGCCAGGAACGTGGCCAGGATCGAGCCAGAGCTCAGACCTGGTGGCCCAAGAGCAGCTTCATGACAGGGAGCAGCCCTATGAGTGCTTGGAGTGTGGGAAGAGCTTCAGCAACAACTCCAACCTGATCCGCCACCAGAGGATCCACACTGGGGAATGGCCCTACGTGTGTGGGGAATGTGGGCAGGGCTGCACAGACAGCACCAACCTGATCCGCGACCTCAGGACCCACACTGGGTAGAGGCCCTACGAGTGTGCAGAATGTGGGATGAGCTTCAGCCAAAGCTCCAGCCTTACTGTCCACCTCAGGACCCACACAGGGGAGAGGCCATATGAGTGTGGGGAATGTGGGAAGAGCTTCAGCCAGCACTCCAGCCTGATCCGCCACCAGAACATCCACGCTGAGGAAAGGCTGTACAAATGTGGGGAATGCAAGAAGGGCTTCAACCAGAGGTCCAAACTATTTACCACGAAATGATCCACACTGGGGAGAGGCCATATGGATGTCCCCAGTGTGGGAAGAGGTTTAAGACTAGCTCCCATTTCCTCCTTCATGAGCGCATTCACACAGAGGAGAGGCCCTTCCGCTGCCCTGACTGTGGGAAGGGCTTCAGGCAGAACTCCCACCTCATCACCCACTGGTGCATCCACACTGGGAGAGGCCCTACGAGTGTCCCCAGTGTGGGAAGAGCTTCACCGACAGCTCTACCTTGACCCAACACCAACGGAGGCACTGGTAAAGGAAGCCCTGTGAGAGCCCTGACTGCGGGAACAGCTTTATTTTAATCTAAAACTTCATCCCTTATCAGTGGACCCACACTGGCCAGAGCCCTGGTTACCCACATTTCTCCAAATCCATGCCAGGAAGACACCTGTCCCTTTCCATGTGCCTGGTATGTTGTGAAGTGGGATGGAAGAATGTGAGGGTCTGACATGGCCTGTCATTGTATTTGATTCCATCTCAGGTCATTGACAGGGGCAGGAAAGGGATTCTCTCTCTTCCCCAAGGAGAAGGGTATCCTTTCCAGGCAGGAGGAAATAGATAGCCTGGAAGAACCAGTTGATGTTGTTTAAATTTTCCCTGTATATATTTGTCTTATCCCTTCTGTTATCAATATTGTTTCTCTTCCTATTTGTTCCATATCTTGTTGCTGTTCCCAGCAAATTGTTCTTATCCCAGCCTGGGATCTTTGCCTCTTTTACTTTCAATGGAGGGTGGAGGGCAGTGAGCAGTGGCACGGGTTTTAGCAGGAGCACAAAATTGGGGAATCCCATTCCTAAACCTGGCCCATGGAAACCGAGCATCCCAGCTGGTGCCAGCCCTGGCTGCCCTGGAACAGCCTTGGGAGCGCGTCCCTGGCTGGGGCTGTGGGAACCTCTTCCCTCTGGTGCCCAGGGACAGGACTGGAGGGAAGGGCTGGAGCTAACCATAGCAACAGGGGGCTGGTGATGTTTGCCTGCTCAGGAACCAAGTTGTCACAGCCCCTCAAAAGAGTTTCATGGGGACTTCCAAGAGCTCCAGGCTGTTCAAGAGCTGGAATATCACAGAGAGAGACAGGGGCTCCATGGAGACCTCCCAGGGGTTCCTGGTATGCTAAAGAGCCCTGTGCTCAGAGGCAGTCACAGCCATTCCATGGGGACATCCCAGGGCACCTTGGGCTGCAAAGGCACCCATCTGTCACAGGCACTCACGGGGGCTCCATGGTGACATCCCAGGAGTCCCCAGGCTGCCAAAGAGCCGGGATGTCCCAGACACTCCCAGGGGTTCCTGTCATGGGCAGAGTGGGAGCTTCAGCAAAAGCTTGATTTCTTCATTGGAGAAACTCCTGCTGAGTCATGAGGTGGAGAAATGACACCCAGCAGCCACCATGGATCCTCATATGCTTGATGAGGCCTAGACTTTTAAAAATTACATCTAAGAAAGGAGACTGGGAGATGCTGGATCCAAACCTAGCCCCAGACTTTGTCTAAGGTTTTTGTGTAAAGAATTGGACAGGTGGAATATAACCACAATGAAATTTGTCCCACAGGATTAAGATGGAACACCAGATATATTTCTAGAAATACCATTATGATTGCTTTGATGAGGATTAGAGAGAAAGATTTATTTACACCACGGAGCTCTAACAAATATTAGAATGTAGTGCTCTGGAAGCAATTGGAAGTAAACGGCTTGTTGTACTTTCTTTTAGGCCATTGCAGGAAGAGCCTCCTGCTCCAGCAGGAACTGCCTTTCCTGTGCCAGGACCAGGCAGATCCCACCGTAGGAAAACCCCAGGCCAGCCCCAAGACAGTGAAGGCCTCGGGCACAAGTGCAGAGTGTCGTGCTGGCAGCGTGTGCCAGGAGAGCCTGAGGCACCAAAGGCACCTTGGCAGCAGCAGCTGCTCCCAGGCCATGGCCACAAGCCTCCCTTGGCAGCCCGGCCTGGTGGCCAGCACTGCAGAGCTGCTGCTGCTGCTTCAGGGCTCCTTTCTGCCTGGCTCTGCCCCAGCCCACAGAGTGTGACCTCAGCCCTGAGCCTGGCACAGCCGCTGCGCCTGAGCCCTGCAAAGCCTCAAGGTCACCTGGGCCAGCCTGGCTCTGTCAGCCCTGGGGAAGGCAGGGCCAGCAAAGGCACAGAAGGGGCTGCCTTTGCCTGCTGCAATGTGGGCTCCCAGCAGAGACAAGGAGGAGTCAAGGCAGTGCATGGAGTCCAGGGAGCAGCCCCTTCTCCCCATGCAATCCTGGAATGGTTTGCATGGGAAGAGCTCTGCAGTGCTCATCTCATCCAAACCCTGCCATGAGCAGGGACATCTTTGAGCAGCTCAGTTGTTCAGAGCCCTGTCCCAGCTGGACTGGAATGTTTCCAGGGATGGGGCATTGACCACCTCCCTGGGAACCTGTCCTGCTGGATCACCAACTCACCATCAAAAATTTCCTCTTATCTCTCCTTATCTGAACCTCCCTTCCTTTAGTTAAAACCACACCCTTTGTCCTATTGGGACAGGCCCTACTAAAACCTTTGTCCACCCTTGCATTTCCCATGAGCCGGGTTTCCATGGAATTGCCATGCCAGGTGACCAGGGGTGGTGTCCCAGTGAGGGCTGCCATGGAAACAGTGCCCAGCCCTGCCCCTTTCTGTCTGCCTGAGCTGGCCTTTGGCCCCCCAGCTGGGCACAGGGGATAGCAGCTGGGGCATTCTGGCTTTTCTGGGTGGTTCCCTGGTGGAGGATGAAACCAGGAAGGTCAGTGGTGTTGATCTTCACATAGTCATTTTTTAAATCTGTAGTAAG
>JAJEOU010001207.1:29182-94758 GCA_021534815.1 Acrocephalus arundinaceus
GGAGGGACAGGGCTTTGCAGTGACCGTCCCTGCAGCCTCGTGCTATTGGCTCCCCTGAGCGAAAGCCAGAGGTCTCTCCCTGGATGCCTTAAGGAATTTTGCTTGGCAATCGCGGCCAGATGCGGATTGCTCGCCCGCAGCTTGCGCCCTTCTCTGGTCGCGGAGCACCATTTCCCAGCCCTAGTGATGAAAGCTTCTTCTGGGCTTGGTGCGCGTGCGGTGGTGAGTCCTTGTGCCGGCAGGGAGGTTGGCGTGCAGTGCAGGGTGCCCCCAGCCCTGCGGGGGCTGCAGAAGAAGGCTGCGCCTCGATGCCCAGAGGGAAATCGTGGTGTTGTTAGAGCGCTTCCTGGTTACCAGGTTCCTTCCTCTAAGGTGTAGATGAGCTTCAGCGCGACTCAGTCAGCACAGACACGAGCACAGAGGATTTTAATGGATCGCCTTCTCAGGGCTTTTGTGCTGGGACCCTGAAGGACATCAGTCCCTGAGAGGGAGCTGAGAAACCTCTCCAGAACTCCAAGGCAGTAAGCCGAACTCCAAAGTTTCTGGAAGTTTTAATGGGTCCCACGAGGGAGACACGACCACTTAGAAAGAGTGTTTTTTCAGCCCCCCCCCCAGGGCCTGCCAGGCAGAGCAGAAAGAACTGCATGGAGTGAATGGGAGCAGTGGGGACATTAGAGAGAAGCCAGATGGCCTTGGTGCCCCTGGGCACAGAGCAGATCGCCTCTGTGCCACCAAGGACAGCTTGAGGAGAGACCCCTTGTGCCTGATGCGGGTGCCTCCGTCGGCAGCGGGATGCCCCAGCAAGTAGCTGGGCACTGTCAGCCCTCTGTCCTGCCTCCAGCCATCCCCTCCGTCCCATGCCAGTGAGCCTCCAGGAGGTGCTGTGAAGGATGTCCCTGCGGGAAGAGCGCTTTGGTCCAAGCGATATGGCGCCTGGGGGGCTCCTTTCATGGGATGCCAGGGGACTGCAGGTTTGTTCAAGGAGTGGTACTTTGGGGTTTGGCTTGCCCTTGGATGTCTGAAGTTTGTTGCAATCCCTCGGCCGTACCAATTCTCGTGCATTATATGAGTCCCTTGAGTGAGGCTTTTTGATTCCGTAAACAACACTCATTGCGGGGCTTTCATTAAATTACCATTTTAGTGTTATATTCCAAAGTTGGAAAAATGGGTGTTACGTTTTTGAGTCACATGATCTCGAGCAGATTTGTTGCAATCCGATGGTCGTGGCCTGAGATAGATAACTGCTTTGGACGGATGTTACGCCCTCTTTAGGATTGGATTGTAGCAGTTCTACACACCAGCTCAGGAAGTCGGTGGGTGGCCATGGTATTCTTCGCTTCAAGGACTGCACAGGCGGGCGGGTAATTTAGAGTTATACTTCTTTGTGTCTCTGGCGGGGCTGAATGTCTGACAGGGTTTGTTTCACGGGCAGATATGTCCTGTCGCCACCAGTTCTCGTCGGGGTTCGAGGAGAGATGCCTTGATCTTTCAGGGAGGTCCTGTTCTTTGGACCAGGACCATATAGGGGTGACCGATCCGCCTGTGCGCTTGGACACCTCCTCTGTGCTGGTACGTTTCGTGCGGGCACTGGGGTTCTGGGCACTTGCCTTCGCACTAGGTATTATGAGTCTTCAATCTCTGGCTCTAGAGCCCTGCATAGGTGGTGCGAGTGGGGTGGTCTCAGCCAAATACAATGCCACCACGGGGCTTCCGTAATTTTAGGATCTAACCACAATCCTTTATTAACTACCCAATGTTCTCGGCCTCCTGATTTTCTCTTTATCTGCGTCCTTGGTTTGCAGTTCAGTAGGAAGTCTTTTTTGCGTAGAGCTCTCTCGCGCGATATTTCTCAGCTTAGAACTTTCTCAATATAAATTTCTAGGTATTCCTTACATTCCAGCAAGGTTGCTCTTTTTGCGTCTTTCTTATGATCTGTGTGACTTGCAGGTTCTGTGAGCGATTTATTTTGGATCGCTCACGCTGGTGGTGTGTGTCGTGGATGGTCTTGCGCTGGCTCGCGTGAGACAGCCTGGGTTGCCTTGAGGTCGTGACCCAGTTGTTGGACACACCGTGTGTCTGTCCACATTTGGGGCGCGGCCATACGGTCCTGTGTCATCGGCTCAACGAGTCAAACTGGACTCTTGCCTTGCTCTCTTGTCCGAGAAATGTGCCGCTCAGCACTAAGGCCAAAATTGTTGGCGCTTTCGTGTGTGTTTTTAAAGGCAGTTCCTAATCAAAATATGATCAGACAATACATAACCCTCTGAGTGTGTTGGGTGTCCAAGCCCAAGCGACGCCACCAAGTGGATGGTGTCCGACCTTCCGGCAGAGCATGAACCCATTACAGAGATAGATATATAAACGAGAGACAGCGAGGAGGAGTGTCTGCAATAGACACACAATTCCGCTGGAGGTTCCGATGCTGAAGTTAATGTGCGAGAATTAGACATAAGTGCGGTGTGAGGACAGATCACACGCTTGAGATCTCCTTGCAGCTCAAACTCCAGCGGGGCTTAATTCTAGTTGAGGGAATGTCGGGTTGAGCGGCGGTGACAGTGGGCAGAGTGAGGGCAAGGGAAGAGGACTGCAGAGAGCCCTGGGTAAGTGCTCGTTTTTGTGCAGCCAGGTCGTGCAGTGTGTGAGGCTACTGCAAGGCCTGAGGCGGGGGGGCTGTGGAGGGCCGAGGAGTGAGTGGCGGTCGGTGGATCATTTCATCCCAAGTCTGCCCGGTTGTGAGCCATTGTCAAGGTGCGCTGGGTGGCCGCATGGACAGGCGTGGCCCTGGAGCCCGAGTGCTGCTGGCAGGCCTCTTGGCTCTCCGAGGTGCTGGTGTCTATAGTCCCAGAGGCAGAGGGTATGATCCTTGGCTTTGTGCGGGCGGGTTTCATGTTGCCAGAGGGCTAGGCCACCGTGGCGCTGCTGGCCTGAGACCGAGGCGTGGCTGGTTTCTTCGTATGTGTCTATCCGGGGTTTGTTCTAGGGCGGAACCAGCGAGCCAACGCCACTGCCAGGCATTGCCAACCTAACATTTTCCAGCAGGCCAAACTCAGCCATCAGCAATTGCATCAGAATGTCCCAGGCCTGGTGCGCCAATTCCACCTAAGGCAGGACCAGGCCAAGGCAATCATAGACACATGCCCAAGCTGCCAAAAGTTTTCCTTACCCTCACTGGGATCAGGGGTCAACCCCAGAGGGCTTGGCAGTTGTGAGCTGTGGCAGACAGATGTCACACACGTTCCCGAGTTTGGAAGGTTCAAATATGTTCATGTGTCAGTTGATACCTTCTCTGGTGCTGTTTATGCCTCAGCCCACACAGGGGAGAAGACCAGAGATGCACAGAAACACCTTGGGCAGGCCTTCTTCACACTGAGGATCCCCAAAGAGATCAAAACTGATCATGGTTGAGCTTATGTTTCCAAGGAATTTGATGGTTTCCTGCAAGAGTGGTGGGTGAAACATAACAGGAGGATCCCGTCCTCCCCCACTGGCCAGGCAGTGATAGAAAGAACTCACCAGACATTGAAGAAGACCTTGGGACAGCAGAGAGGAGATGTCAGGGTAAACAGTCCACAACAATGACTTGGTAAGGCTCTGTTTACCATGAACTTCCTTAACTGTTCATTGGAAAACCTTAATCCACCTGCAGCTAGGCACTTCAATCAAAATCATTGGTTGAAGTTTGAGGAGTCCTGGTGAAGGACCCTGAGACTTGGAAGGTCCAGGGGCTTTTTGATTTGGTCACTTGGGGGCGAGGATACTCCTGCATATCCACCCCCACAGGTCTGAAATGGGCTACACAAAAAATGGTTCAAACCCTTTGTTCCACCCAGGGAAAAGAAGGCCCAGAATGTGGCCCCAATTCCACCTTCCTGACCCGATGACGTGGCAATTGCTTCTTCTAGGTGCAAAGGAATTGAGGAACCCAAACCCCGTGTTATCCCTAACTCAGTGCCTTAAATAGATTGTGTTAAACTGTGCTTACCTGTGTATGTTCTTTTTAGATTTCTTTTCAGAGCATCCTCCTGACCCCCAAGCTGAGGCCAGAACTCCTGTGTTTGCTGCTGCTTCTGACTCAGTCAGTAGGACAGGGACATGAATGTGAGGACACTCAAGGGATGCACTGCTTCAATCTATCCAGCAAAATCCAGAGCATCCAGAACTCCATCCAAAAAATAAAAGGCATGATGGAAGAAATCAAGTGAGGAGCAGGAGACTGGCTGGAGACATCTTTAAAGACCGAGGGTTGCCAGGGGGAATGTCATCATTTGTAAAGGATGTCTGACTGGCTGTTCTGGTTGTCATTTTAGTTTACACAGCCTTTAGGACTCTCAAAGGAATCATTACAAGGTGTACTAAGGAAAAAACAGCCCCTTCTGATGTAACTGTGGCTGCTGTTGAGAGATGGTGGAAGAGGCCAGAGAGAGCAGTTTAAGGAGTTTGTCTCCTCCCTCCTTCCCTTCAAAATTAAATAGAAAAGAGGGATATGTGGTGGTAGGTTTTTGAGAGGTTGGATAAGTTATGGTTTGCTCCTGTTACTTCCCCCTCCCAGTTCCCAGTGTCTGTTTTACCGCAGATTTTCCCCTCCCCATCCCTTTGTCCCCTTTCCTGACCCTGCCCTGTGTTAACCTGGGGCCAATCACCCACCTGCCCCACCCCTCTGCCCCCTGGTTTAAATGTTAAGCACGGGACCCTGCTCGCTCTCTCTCTCCTGTAACACCTGGAGGAATAAAGACCTCTGTAAGAGAGAGCCTTCTCTGAGACCTTTGCTTTGTACCCAGACATGGAGGATATAGAGGATCTAGAGAGCAGGAAACAGCTCTGCTCTCTACCCTTACTTGCACTGCTTGCAGTCTGGGAAACGGCCACTCCTGACCAGCGTGGCCGGGGACAGAGCCAGCCGCCCCCACCCCGGCCCCTGACACCAACAAACATCACTCTGTCCATCTGCAAAAATTCACAGACCAACACAGAGCGTTTGCTTTGTGATGTCAGGGCACGGCTGCCACGCCGTCGTGGTGACATCACAAGGTTGCCTTGGTGCATGGAAGCCTCAGTGGCAGAGCAGCTCTTGGGCTTGCTCAGTGCAGGAGCATCCTCCTGCTTGAGGCTTTTGTCAGTGGGCAGCTGCACACTGACAGGAGCCTTGTTTTTTCTTGTGTTAGAGCACAGTCTGCAAACTTGCACAGCATTGCCACAAGGATTGGGCAACTCGCTGCTGCAATTTACTCTGTTTAAGGCATTGCTTATTGCTAATTTTGAAAAAAAAATTTTAAAAATATAATTTAAAAATTATTTAAATATAATTTTTATTTTTTTAATAATTTTTTATTGTTATTTTTTTTAGTAGTTGCTATTACCTGACTAACCAGGCACATAAGTAGAGGTTTTCCCTGGGTGTAAGCTAAGCTGGCTTTTGCATGTGTTCCTGCTCTCTCTTAGTGACTGACTTGATTTGGAAACAGAAAGACCATTTGGATGCCACTTGGCTAAAGCTCCTGCCAACACGTTCAGCTCAAAGGAGGTGTCTGTAGCCAGGGCTCTGCAGGCAGCATTTGCAAGGGAACTTGCAGAGGTTGTATTCCCTCCATGGGAGAGTCTGTGGCAGCAGAGTCTGTCATTTCCTCAGTTTCCTGGGTCAAGCGGGACAACTTTAAAAATGTGGACTGGGAGCCCTTGTTGGGAGACCTTCTAAAAATGCTTGGGCTCTTTCCGGTTTTCTCCAAGAATCTGCTTCATTTTCTCTTGCCCACTGCAGCTCACCTGACCCATGTACTCAGAGGTGCCAATGCTGAGGTGAGTGAGCAAGGAACATTGGATGTTCCTGGTGTTTAAGAATTGTGGACCAAGCTGTGAGCTTGGCCTGTGGCAATAGAGTGTAGAGGCAGTAGACTGAAAGAAAATCCATTGCCATGTCTGCAGCAGCAAGGGCAAAGGCATCACTGGCTATTTCCTAATTTTCCATTTCAGAGCTTTAAAAGAACTAAAAGCCCAGTTTTGCAGAGAGAACGTTGCATCCTGATAGTGGCCGGGAAGAATATCTAATTTAGAACAATTTGCAGTATACTTAAATCAGCCCATTTGAATTCAGTCAGAGTGGCTTAGAATCCCATTGTTACCAAAGCTGATGATTTGTGCTTAGTAGAGCGGTGTTCTGGTTTAGGGCAAATTTGGGAGAAACTCCCCAAATAGGGTCCCTCTGGGAAGCAAACACAAACAGCCCCTCCCTCAACTGGTCTGGGAAAGAACTTCCTTGCAGAAAAGTGGAAAAAACTATTTCTTTAACAAAGAAAGTGCCCACAAGCACAAAAATTAATAACATGAAACAACAAAACCTCTCGCTGCTCCAAAGAGAGATGGCAAAATTGACGATGTCCTTGCTGTGGGTGGAACTTGGCTGGCTCAAGTTCTTATTGGTCCCTCCAGTGCTGGAAAAGTTCTCCTGGGCCCTGGTGGGCCACAGGTGTGAGCTCCCAGTGCTCTTCTGGGTTTTTCAGTCCAGAGCAGAATTAAACAGCCCCAAGAAAAAGAAAACAAAACGCAGTCCAGGGTACTTTTCTGCCTCAGCTAGCTAAACTAACTAAAAGCACAGGAGATCTCTGTCCGTGCTTCAGATGAACACAGTCTAGGAGTGGAATGTATAGGATTGAATTATGTTTTCTGCAAACAAATTCTGCGCTTCTTCTTTTTCCCCCTTTGCTCTCGGAACCAATCTTAAAGGTACAGAACTTAATACCCAACATCAACAGAACAGACAGCTGGGGATACAAGCATCAAAACGTCACCCCAGGACATGCCACCCCTTATCCCCATATTGTCAGCTTACAACCAAAACTAATATATATTCTAGCGCTACAGACACATACATTATACATACATCTATATACACAGTATACAGTTACATACAGACAGTGGCAGTGACATTCAGCAGTGATATTTACACATGGTTCTCACCCAACAATCAGATCTCTCTGAGGTACACATTGTGTTGTTCCATCTTTCTGCATTACCCCCCTGTGCAAACTGGTCCCTTAGCAAAGACAATCCCACAGATGGGTTTGTCTGTACTCAAGGACGAATTGATCCAAACTGTCTTCCCTAACAAACCTCCCACATGCATCACTGAGACTTTGTCTCCGTCTATTGTATTCAGAGGGTCAGCCTGGGCAGGGCCTTCCCTGTTGGTGGAGCCTCAGGTGTTAACTAAACAGGTGGCCTTTGCTAAATGCCTCTCCCAATTTTTGAAAGATCCCCCACCCAGTGCTCTCAAGGTGGTTCTTAAAAATGTGTTGTACCTCTCCACTTTGCCTGCAGCTGGTGCATGGTAGGGGAGGTGGTACACCCACTCGATGCCATGTTCTCTAGCCCAGGTGTTGATAAGGCTGTTCTTGAAATGAGTCCCGTTGTCTGACTCAATCCTCTAGGGGACCTGCTTTTCAAGGTCTAGAATGGTGTTACAGGCCATAGCATGAGGCACAGAGAAGCTCTCCAGCCATCCCGTGGTGGCTTCTAACATTGTGAGCACATGCACTCGCCTTGGAGTGTCTGGGGCAATGTAATGTAATCAACCTGCCAGGCCTCCCGTTACTTATATTTCAACTACTGCCTACCATACCATAGGGGCTTCAGCTGCATGGCCTGCTTGATCACAGCACATGTCTCACAGTCAGGGATAACCTGAGAAATACTGTCCATGCTTAGATCCACCCCTCGGTCTCATATAGGTGGCATCTCTACCTTGGTGACCTGAGGCATCATGAGCCCATCCAGCTAGGAGCAGCTCTCCCTTGTGTTGCCAGTCTAAGTCTGTCTTTGACACCTCTATCTTTGCAGCCTGATCTACTTGCTCGTTGTTTTGGTGCTCCTCATTAGCTCTGCTCTTGGGGACATGGGCATCTACATGGCGGACTTTCACAGGTAACTTCTCTACCCGAGTGGCAATGTCTTTCCACTCATCAGCAGCCCAGATTGGTTTTCCCTGACGCTGCCAGCTGGCCTTTTTCCACCTTTCCAGCCAACCCCACAGAGCATTGGCCACCATCCACGAATCAGTGTAGAGGTAGAGCTTTGGCCACTTCTCTCTTTCAGCAATGTCCAGGGCTAACTGAATGTGTTTGAGTTCAGCAAGTTGACTCGATCCACCTTCTCCTTCAGTGGCTTGTGCAACCTGTCTTGTGGGGCTCCATACAGCTGCCTTCTATTTCTGGTTCATGCTTACAATGCGACAGGAACCATCAGTGAAAAGAGCGTACTGTGTCTCTTCCACTGGCAGTTGGTTGTATGGTGGTGCTTCTTCAGCCCGTGTCACTTGTTCCTGCTCCTCTTCATCCATGAGACCAAAGCTTTCACCTTCCAGCAAGTTGATAATAACTTCCAAAATCCCAGGGTGGTTTGGGTTTCCAATATGGGCGCCCTGTGTTATGAGGGCAATCCATTTGCTCCATGTGGCGTCGGTGGCATGGTGGGTAGAGGGAACCTTTCTTTTAAACATCCAGCCCAGCACAGGCAGTCGGGGTGCCAGGAGGAGTTGCGCCTCTGTACCAATCACCTCCGAGGCGGCTTGAACTCCTTCATAGGCAGCCAAGATTTCCTTCTCCGTGGGAGTGTAGTTAGCTTCAGACCCTCTGTAGCTTCGGCTCCAGAATCCCAGTGGTCGGCCTCGAGTCTCACCCGGCACCTTCTGCCATAGGCTCCAGGACAGGCCATTGTTCCCGGCTGCTGAGTAGAGCACATTCTTTACCTCTGGTCCTGTCCTCACTGGGCCAAGGGCTACCGCATGAGCAATCTCCTGCTTGATCTGGGCAAAGGCTTGCTGCTGTTCAGGGCCCCAGTGGAAATGGTTCTTCTTGAGGGTAACCGGGTAGAGAGGGCTCACAATCTGGCTGTACTCGGGAATGTGCATTCTCCAAAAGCCTATGGCACCTAGGAAAGCTTGTGTTTCCTTCTTGCTGGTCAGTAGAGACATCACAGTGATCTTGTTGATGATCTCAGTGGGAATCTGACGCCATCCATCTTGCCACTTTACTCCCAGGAACTGGATGTTTTGGGCAGGTCCCTTGACTTTGCTCTTCTTGATGGCAAAGCCGGCTTCCAGGAGAATCTGGATGATCGTCTCCCATTTCTCAAACACTTCCATTGCCGTGTTCCCCCACACAATGATGTCATTGATGTACTGCAGATGTTCTTGAGCCTCTCCCTTTTCCAGTGCAGCCTGGATCAGTCCATGGCAGATGGTGGGACTGTGCTTCCACCCCTGGGGCAGTCAGTTCCAGGTGTACTGCACGCCCCTCCATGTGAACGCAAACTGAGGCCTGCACTCTGCAGCCAGAGGAATGGAGAAAAATGCATTAGCAATGTCAATTGTGGTGTACCACCTCGCTGCCTTGGACTTCAGCTCGTACTGGAGTTCCAGCATGTCCGGCACAGCAGCGCTCAGCGGTGGTGTCACCTCATTCAAGGCACGATAGTCCACAGTCAGTCTCCATTCTCCATCAGACTTGCGCACAGGCCAGATGGGGCTGTTGAAGGGTGAGTGGGTTTTGCTGACCACCCCTTGGCTCTCCAGCTCCCGGATCATCTTGTGGATGGGGATCACGGCATCTCGATTGGTCCGATACTGCCGGCAGTGCACTGTCGAGGTGGCAACTGGTACTCGTTTTTCTTCTACCTTCAGGTGTCCTACTGCAGATGGGTTCTCCAACAGTCCAGGCAAGGTGTTCAATTTCTTAATGCCCTCTGCCTCCACAGCAGCTATTCCAAAAGCCCATCTGAGTCCCTTAGGGTCTTTGTAATACCCATTCCGGAGGAAGTCAATGCCCAGAATACACGGGGCCTTTGGGACGGTTGCAATCAGATGTTTCTGCCACTCCTTCCTGGTCAAGCTTACCTTGGCTTCCACCAGAGTGAGTTGCTGTGATCCCCCTGTCACTCCAGCAATGGAAATGGGTTCTGCCCCTACATGTCCCGATGGCATCAGGGTACACTGTGCACCAGTATCTACCAAAGCTTCATATTTCTGTGGCTCTGATGTGCCAGGCCATCGAATCCACACAGTCCAAAAGACTCGGTTTTCCCCTGCCTCGTCCTGGCTAGAGGCAGGGCCCTTCTAGCACTGGTTATTATTCCCTTCCTGGGCATACATCGTAGAGGTTCCTTCAAGGGGATCTGACATATCATCTTCACTTCTACAATACCTGGTGGCTCGGTCATGGGAGGCTGAGGCTCCCTTCATTTTAGTGGACCCCCTCGGTGAGTGTTCCCCTCTTTGAGCTCACACACCCGTGCTGCCAGGACAGAAGTGGGTTTCCCATCCCACCTTCCCATAACTTCCCTATGGTAACACAAAAAATAAACACAGGTCAGCTCTTGGGGTGTGCCCTCTCTTTTGAGCTGGGGGACATTGGGCTCTGACTCTGGGGTCTGTAACTTGCACCAGTGCCATATGGGAACCGTTCCTCCTCATCTCCTTCCTCACGTCCCTCATCTCCTTCCTCACCTCCCTCATCTCCTCTTTGAGTTCCTTAATCACACCAAAGACCTGAGCCTGCACTCAGCGACTGATCACACTCTCATAATTTCTGAGCTTGCTGGTGACAGAACCCACTGTCTCTCAGCTGTCCTTGGCATTCATTGATGCAGTGAAGGTGGTGTATTGAGATGGCCCTAAAGTTTCCAGATTCCACAGCATCTGCCCAGTGCACCTGACCTTGTCAGGGTCATTATCATGCTTTCCGCCCCTCCCAAAGAGTACCTCTAATATTGCCACTTCCCTCAGCTGTTGGATCCGTTCTTCAAGGGTCTTCCAGCACATTTTATTATGGTGCTCCTGCATTCTGTCTCTGTGGACAAAACCTCTCCCTTACACTCATTAAAAGCTGCTCCCAGAGGGAAAGGGCTCTATTGCAAATACCTGATTCACACCTGAGTCCTGGGTCAAGGGTCCCAAATTCCTTGCCTCACCACTATCCAGTTACGCACCTGTACCCATAAGGTCCCAGACTCAAAGTAACCAGGCTGTACAAGCCTCATGTCCCCATTGTGGAATATCTTTTTGCAGATTATGGAAACTTTCATACGTCAGGGACTCGGTGATGATCTCAACCTCTGGCTCCCCCGTGGGTTGTGAGGGCCCTCCTTTCTTATCCTTATTACCTGGGTGCTCTGATTTCATCTTACACGTCTTCATTTCCACAGGTGTCACTGCTGCTGGCTGTGACTGCCCCTGTGGTTCAGCTGGAACCTGGACGGTTGTAACGTCTGTGGGTTCCACTGCTGCACCATCAGACTCTCCCTTTTCAGGGCAGGGGGAGGGTTTCCCACCAGTTGGGGCTAATGAGGTCACCTCTGGGGAAATGTGCTCCTTGAACATCTGGCCTGTCTCCTTCACCAGAACCCCCATCCTATCTGGGTGGTTCATTTCTGAGGTGGGCTGTGGGGCAGGGTCAAGCAGTGGGGCAGCATCCCTGTTCTGTGGGGCAGTGTCAGGCTCCATGCCAGAATCCCAAGTCCTTGCAGTGCTCCAAGTTGACCTCACCTTATTTCTGAAAGCTAAATAGACTAGCACTATCAGCAACCCTTGGTTAGTATCTAGAGGAAATTGAAACCCTTCAAAAGCTGGTGGGGTAGGCACAAAGAAGTGGTTAAAGGGCTGGGAGAAAACTTCCCCACTGGCATTTCCTCACAGAAAGTACCATTCTTAAAGTAAAGCCCAAAACATACACTTAATGTGTGATAGCCACGGATCCATGTGCCTGCCTTCCTAAGGAAGTTCAAAATCCATTAATTCCTCACCTTTTTAAACCATAAAACAAACTGGATAACAGCCACAGTAGCCTCAGTTATAGGGCCCATGTTTAGATAAGGGCCTGCAAATGGGAGAAATACAGCCACGACAACGGGCCACCCAAACCAGGGTAAGCCAGACTACATGTTGTTACCTAATGAGGTTTCTATATCCAGCACACACACAAAAAAATATTAGGTGACTCAAGAACCATTATTCCTCTTTTCACCCTTCTTTTCTCAGTGCCCTCAAGCCCCACATTGGGCACCAAAATCTGTCTTGGATGGAAAGACGGGGATCTGCTAGGGAGGGACAGGGCCTCCCTTGGAATGGAGAATTCAACCCCCCTCCCTCCAAATTATTATAATTTAGAAAATTAAAGGGCTCTCAGGCAGAGGTATGGGGATAGGAACAACAGTTCTTTACTAGTATGTAGGACAAGGCAAACAAACAACAACAGCTCCAGCATTAACAGCAAAATAGAACCAGGAACCTCGAGGGGCTTTGCTTCACAAAGCCCAGGGCAGCCTGATCTCGGTGCCCCTGCAGGACTCTGAGTGAAGTATAGAATAAGGACTTTGCAATTAGAAATTGTAAAGCAGATATGTTTTCTTTCCAACTGGGAAACACGAGGGGATATCTCCTCCAAACCGTGCGTACCTGGTCAAGACAAGGTCCAGGTTTAAATACACATTGATCCCACAACCTGTACCTCCTCACCTGCCCATTCCTCGCCTTCTCTCACTTTGTATTCTAATGAGCTGTCACTCCTCTTGGTGGTTGTGAGTTGGGGTCTTGGGAGGAAAGCCAACGTCTTCCTCAGGTTGATCTTTGCTTCTGGGCAGGCGCAGTGAAGGTTTGGCTATTTTTCAGGTCACTTTGCTCTTGCCAAAGATTAGGAGCTTGATTTTGCTTGATTAAAGCAACAAAGTTCTGCTTTATTGATTTTTGACAAATACCTCGGTCCCACTTTGCTGAGGTTAAACATTATACATCTTACCTATATAATTTCTATATAGTAACAACCTAACAACCAAGCTTAATAGCTCATCTTCCATGTGTTCTCAGTACAAGCTGTTTATTTACTTTTACAAAATCACCAGAAGCTGCTTCTAAAATCTTGTCTTTTTATATTCATAAACATCCTCCATATCATGACAGCACTAAGCTGGAATGGTGGAAAATCCTGGGCTGGTGGATGGGATATATCAGAAGCTTGTGGTGGTAGCTGGAATGGCAGGGATGTCCCGGCAGGGCAGGGCAGGGCAGGGCAGGGCAGGGCAGGGGTACAGCGTAGCCAAAAGCCTCAAAGCAGTTCCAAAGAGGCGGCAGCAGCGGGACAGGGCCGGCCCAGCTCCAGCAGGGCAGGGGGAGGCGAGCTCAGAATTCCTGGGCACACGGGCAGATGGTGGTAGATTTCCCAGGACCGGACTTGGTGGTGACAGTGAACTCGTCCCGCAGCAAGCAGCAGCCTGGCCGTCCTCTCTCTGATGCCAAGAGCAAGAGACAGCAGAGCTGCCCCCAGCCCCGTCCTTTTTCTGCCCACCCAAACTCGTGTTATCTCCCCCCTCTGAGAGAAACTCCCAGAGACCCAAAGAAGTGTAGCCAGGTGCTACAAATCCTCTCCTTTGGCCCCTTTGTTCTGCTTAAGTACCTGTAAGTACCCAGAAGTGAGTTTCCTAGCATTTTATGGGAAAAAATTTGTAAGTAAAATAAAACAAATCTAACCCTGAACACCCTGGCACCCAAACCAGCAGTGGGGTCACTGCAGTGTCCATGGCCACAGCCCCTTGCAATGGCCCAGTGCAGGTTGGGATGATGATCCACCCTCACTCCTGGCCCAGGGCAGGGCTGGAGTGGTCTTGGGGCACCTTGGGCTTAGCACACACTTGGGGAGTGTGCTGTTTGCAATAGGGGAAATCAGGAGTTTTAGGTTGCTTCAATAAAAAAAAAAAAAAAAAAAAAAAGAAAACCCCTATTTGGTTGTGTGCAGCCAGTTCTCCAGTCAAAGCAAGACCCTGGTGACTGAGGAGAGACAGGATGGGCTTGGGGATGTGGAGCAAGGTTGTCCACACTGGGTCAGACCTCAAGGCACAGCTTCTCTGCCCAGGCCAGACCTCCTGAGGAGAGACCCTGGATCAATATCAATCCCTGAATGTTGCAGTCATCTCTTCTCTGAAGAGAAAAATAGACCCTTGAAAATAGGAATATTGGGGTTTTTAAATATTTCCTCATAACTCTAGGAGAAAAGACTTCCTAGTGAACTGCACCAGGCCAGAGGGAAATCAAGGCACAGCCATGGTTTGTCAGGACTCGCTTGATCCCAATGAGCCCCGTGGTGCATTTGGTGCTGAGCCCTGGAACCTCAGGGCCTGAGAGGAGATTGCACAAACCTTCCAGGAGTCAAAGCCAGAGGAAACACCCAAGGGTTCTCAAAGCATTAATGGGTCCCACTATGGTCAATCCCCAACACAGGCTCTTCATGGACTCCTTGGAGGAGAGAACTGGAGGCGGGATTGCACAAAAACCTCCAGAGATCAGCGTGAGATGGAAAATCCAAAGGAAAATCCAAAGTATCTTAAAAATCTTGAGTATCTCAAAGCATTACTGAGCCTCACTGTGTGTCAGTGCAAAGCTATCAAGGGTCTCATTAAAGCAGAGAATTGGAGTCCAGGATTGCACAAAAACTTCTCAGAGACTCAGTGGCAAAAAGAAGTACTTAAATAACCCTGAGTACCTTGAAGTATTAATAAACCCCACTGAGTGTTGTTACTGGCTAAGAATCCCACGGGACTCGTTAAAGCAGATAATGGGGCCATGATTGCACAAAACTTTCAGACATAGTGTCAAAAAACGTTCTGCAATAAACTTTGAGTATGCTGAAGTATTAATGAGCCCACTGAGTGCTTTACTGAATAAGAATCCCAAGGGACTTGTTAAAGGAGATAATTGGGCCATGATAACACAAACTTTTCCTAGAGTCAGTTTTCAAATGGAAACACCAAGTACCCTAAAATACTGAAGTACTTGAAGCATTAATGAGCCCCACTGAGTGTTGTTACTGAAAAGCCTCTCAAGGGACTCATTAAAGCAGAGAATTGGAGGCCAGGATTGCAGAAAACTCTCAGAGACTCCAAGGCAAAAGCCAAACCCAAAGTCCTTGGAAAAACCTGCAGTCCCTGGCAGCATGAAGGAGCCCCCCAGGGCCATTGCTGACCAAGGCTCCTTCCCCAGGGACTCCTTCCAGCACATCCTGGAGGCCACTGGCATGGGAGGGGGATGCTGAGGGCAGCACAAGGGGCTGACAGTGCCCAGCCTTGCTGGGGCTGTGCCAGGAGGCCCCAGGGCCTCAGGACAAGGGGTCTCCTCAGTGTCCTTGGTGGCACAGAGGCTGCTGTGGCCCAGGGCACCAAGCCTTGGCTTCTCTTTGTCCCCACCTGTCATCACTGCCTGCAGTTCTCTGCTCTGCCTGGGGCCTGGGGACACTTTCTGTGTCGTGTCCCTCCCTGGGACCCATTAAAACTTCCAGAAACTTTGGAGTTGGCTTCTGCCTTGGAGTTCTGGAGAGGTTTCTTCAGCTCCCTCTCAGGGACTGATGTTCAGGGCCCAGCACAAAGCCCTGAGAGGGTCATTAAAGTCCTTGTGCTGTGTCTGTGCTGATGAGCTGGGCTGAGCTCATCATCCAGAGGGAGATCCTGGTAACCAAGAAGAGCTTAAAACCACATTTCTCTGGATGAGCAGCTTTTCTGCCAGCCCAGCAGGGCTGGGGCACTGCCTGCAGCCACCCCGGGCACAGCACAAGGCACAGAGAGCTTCAATCACTCAGGGCTGGGAAGGGGCTGAGAAGGGACTGGGGGAGAATCACTGCCAGCCCTTGGCACAGGAACCTCTGGCTGCAGGACAATGCAGCTGCAGCTCCTGCAGTGATCTCCTCAAGCTGCAACATCCCAATGCCTACAGACTCTGTGAGTACAACTCTCTGAGTATTTCTGGTGCAGGGGAGGTGAAATGCTCATGAAGTTCTGACACACTGGAGCTTCTGCCCACTCCCAAATATTTCCTAGAATAGGATTTATTTAAAATGAGGACATTTCTTAAGACTATCTTAGGACTATTTCTTAAGACTATTATATTATCTAATTATCTATTATCTAAATATTATCTATTTTTCTAATATTAGATACTGGGAGAGGGAGAAAAAATCATAAAGGATCTTTAATTTTACAAGTCCCAGGGACATCTCAGCTCTTAGTGATCAGGCTTAGTCTGAGCTGTCCTTTCTCCAAGCTGCAAACAGAACCTGCCCCAGCCAGTGCCCTGCAAACAGGCAGGGTTCTGTAGGGCCAAGGAGAGTGCACAGAGATTTGGGTCTGGGAGTGCTGGCAGGGAGAGCTCAGGCACAGGGAAACACCTGCAGGAGGAAAATCTCCAGGAAGCAGAGAGAAGATGAGGCAATGAGAGAAAACAAAAGCCAGAAATGTTGTGGCAGGGAGAGTTCAGAGATCTCCATAGGAGCCCCTGCAGTGCAGCCCCTCCCTCTGAACAAGCCCCCTCCCTCCTGTCCCCCAGCCAAGCCTCTGCCCTCAGGGCCGGGGCTCCAAGGCGTGCAGCCCCTCCTGTGCAGGCAGAGCTGCAGCAGAGCCGTGGGGCAGCTGTGCAGCCCCGGGCCCAGTTCCCTCTGCAGAGCACAGGGCTGGGAGCAGCTGCCCGGCACTGGGGGGCTCTGGCAGGGGGCACAGCTGGCTCAGGGTGACGCTGTCCCCAGTGCCCGGCTGTGGGCAATGCTGTCAGGCAGCCAGGGCAGGAGCTGCATCTCCTTAGTCCAATGCCATCCTAAGGACACTTGGGAGTTTGCCAGAGATTTGAGTGCAAGCTGGGAGCTTCAATGCAGGATGCAAACCTTTCCTGGAGCATCTTTGTGTTATCTGAAAGACCCACGGGGAAAGGCAGAGATGTTCTGAAACTGAAAATGGTTTTGGGTTGGTGAAATGAGCAACATGAGTCCTTGGCTTCAAATTGGTGCTGGGCTGTGGTGGATCCACTTCTGTCAGCAATATTAGGTGATATTTAAGAAAACAAGTAAGTGTGAACATCCTTCATTTGAGAAAAATGAAAGCCCAGAAAAACTCTAAACAGAATGAAGTGACAGATCATCTCTCCTCAGCGTCCACTCATTATCTTTCCTCAGAGACTTCACTCTGGTCTACCAGAAAGCAGCACAAATGCTGAGGGTTACGGATATCCAAGACAAGCAGGAGAGACAAGGGAGAAGCTTAAAAAGTAAACTGCAGAACACTTAAACACAACAACGTGCTGTGTGTTACAGAGGAGGGAAGAATGGGAGATGGTCAAGAGGATCAAAGCCAATAGGGGTTTGATTTTGGTTACAGGTATCTCCTTTAACTCTTCACTGTCCTTTATCCATGAACAGGTCCGCAACTCCAGCCACAGCAAATGTCCAACAGCAGCTCCATCAGCCACTTCCTCCTGCTGGCATTGGCAGAGACGCGGCAGCTGCAGCTCCTGCACTTCTGCCTCTTCCTGGGCATCTCCCTGGCTGCCCTCCTGGGCAACGGCCTCATCATCAGTGCCGTAGCCTGCGGCCACCTCCTGCACAGCCCCATGTTCTTCTTCCTGCTCAACCTGGCCCTCACCGACCTGGGCTCCATCTGCACCACTGTCCCCAAAGCCATGCACAATTCCCTCTGGGACACCAGGACAATCTCCTACTAGGGTGTGCTGCTCAAGTCTTTTTTTTTTTTTTCTGTTCAACACTGAGCTTTCTTTGCTGACCATCATGTGCTACGACCGCTACGTGTCCATCTGCAAACCCCTGCACTATGGGACCCTCCTGGGCAGCAGAGCTTGTGCCCACATGGCAGCAGCTGCCTGGGCCAGTGCTTTCTCATGCTCTCATGCACACAGCCAATACATTTTCCCTGCCCCTGTGCCATGGCAATGCCCTGGGCCAGTTCTTCTGTGAAATCCCCAGATCCTCAAGCTCTCTGTTCCAAATCCTATCTCAGGGAAGTTGGGATTATTGCTATAAGTGCCTTTTTGGTATTGGTTGTTTTGTGTTCATTGTTTTCTCCTATGTGCAGATCTTCAGGGCTGTGCTGAGGATCCCCTCTGAGCAGGGACAGCACAAAGCCTTTTCCACCTGCCTCCCTCACCTGGCTGTGGTCTCCCTTTCCTCAGCACTGCCATGTTTGCTCACCTGAAGCCCCCTCCATCTCCTCCCCGTCCCTGGATCTGGCCCTGTCAGTTTTGTACTGGTGGTGCCTCCGGTCCTGAACCCACTCATCTACAGCCTGAGGAACCAGGAGCTCAAGGCTGCACTGTGGAGACTGATGAGGGATGGTTTCAGGAACATTAAACTGCTTGCTGTTTCTGCAAATCACTTGTAATAAACGTCATCTTTGAGTCTTCTAGTTTGTTTCATTTTGGAGGTCTGTTATATTTGTTTTACTTCTTTAATAGAGTCCAAGAGATAATGTCATTGTCTGTGCCATTTCTCATTTGGTTTCACTCCCCCTCCCCTGTGGCCATAGAAAGTGGCAATGAGGGGCTGTGCTCTTAGAGGCTTTAAAACAAATAAAGGATCATCCAGAAAGTTTTCTGCAGATATCCCCCTTTTGTTCCCTTCTCTGAAGCTGCAGCAGCAATGTCTGTGTGCAGAGCTGGGGGCAGATCAGTGCTGGCACAGCAGCTGTGCCCAGCAGCAGCAGCAGCCCTTGGTGTTGCCAGTGCCGCTGCCGTGGCCCTGCCCCGCTGCCCTGCTGGCCCTGGTGTTGCTGTAGGGCCTGAGTGCTCTCGGGGCCGGGCACAGTGCTGGGGGTGGCAGTGCCGGGGCTGCAGCAGGGACAGGCCATGGGCACTGCTGGGGCAGCGCTGACGCCTCAGGCCAGGGCCTGGGGGCTGCAGGCTCCTTGCCCAGGCTCTCTCCAGAACACTTTGCCCAGGCCAATGCTGAGCCCAGAAAAGCCCCGGGAGCAGCCCCAGGCTGGCCGTGGGCACGCTGGGGGCAAACAGCATGGCTGGGGCTCTGCAAGGTGCCTGGGGGCAACTGGGATCCTACTGGGATCACAGTGGGAGAGGCTGGGCCCATGCTGTGGGAGACTGGGATCATACTGGATTATACTGGCAGCAACTGGGACTGCACTGAGGGTGACTGGGAGTGGTTGTGAGCAACTGGAATCAGGCTGGAAGCAACTGAGGACAACTGGGAATGACTGGGAACATGCTGGGAGTGACTGGGATACACTGGGAGAGACTGAAACCACAGTGGGGGTAAATGGGACCAGCTGTGCCCTTCTGGTGTCATACTGGGATCCTACTGGAACCAGACTGGGAGTGACTGGAAAGGTTCTGGATGGGACTGGAACCATGCTGGAGGTGACTGGGAACAACTGGGCTCAAACTGGGAGTGACAGGCAGTCACTCAGGGCATGACTTGGGTCATACTGGGGGTGACTGGGTCCTACTGGGTTCATCCTGGGAGCCACTGGGATTACAATGGGTGTGAACAGATCCTGACTGGGGGTTACTGGGAGCTGCTTTTGGGAGGAAAATGTGGACACATTGGGAGCAACTGGGGTCAACTGGAAGGGACAGGGACCATGCTGAGGGGACTGAGACCACAAGTTGGGCAACTGGAATCTTACTGGGAGAAATTGGGACACACTTTGGGCAACTGCCAGAAACTGGGATCATGCTGAAGACAACTGGAAGAAGCTGGGAAAGACTGGGATCATTCTGAGGTAACCAGAACTTACTGGGATATACTGGGATATACTGGCAGTGTCTGTAACCATACTGGGGGGAATGGAACCACATTGGGAACAGCTGGGACCATGCTGGGGAAGACTGGGAGTGCATGTGACCATGCTGAGAGGGACTGGGACTATTCTAGGGATAAATGGGATCATACTGGGAGGAACTGGGAACAATGGAGCTGTTCCCTCAGCAACTGGGATCATAGTGGATCACAGTGGGAGCAGCTGGGTTCATGCTGATTGAGGCTGGTGTCACACTGAGGGTGACTAGACTCTACTGGGATTGACTGGGAGTGGCTGTGAGCAACTGGAATCACACTGAAAGCAACTGGGGGAACTGAGAAGGACTGGAAGAATGCTGGGGGTGACTGGTATCTATTGGGAGAGACTGGGGGCCATAAGGATCATACTGGAGGCTGCTGGGGTCATGATGGAATTGACAGGGAGCAACTGGGATCACACTGGGGCCACAGGCATCATACTGGGAGTGACTGGGATGAGAGTGTAAGTTACTGAGATCATACTGGGAGTGACTGGATCATTCTGGGATTACTATGGGTTTATATGCACCCTGACTGGGAGTTACTGGGAGCTACCAAACCCATGCTGAGAGCCTACTGGGGATACCTGGGAGGAACTGGAAATGACAGGATGCATTCTGGTGACAACTGGGATGTACTGGCAGTGACTGGGGTAAAACTGGGGGCAACTGAACCACGCTGAGGTAACTGGGAGTGCCTGGCAATGACTATGAGAGTGTTCAGGGCAATTGGGATATACTGGGAGTGCCTGAGACCATGCAGGTGGTGGCCTGGGAGCCACTGGGAATGTGCTGGGGTAAACTGTGGGAACACCTGGGGGAAACTGGGCACAAGTGTGAGTGACTGGGGCCCTTCTGGGAGAGACTGGCATCAGACAGGGAATGACTGGGACTATACTAGGGCAACTGGGAGAACTGGGAACACACTGGATAATAGTGGGTGCAACTGGAGCAACTGAGCTGCTGGGGGTAAATTGCATCATAATGGGGAATGACTGGGAGTGACTGGGCTCATACTGGGAGTGCTGAGGAAACTGGAACCCACACGGACAGAGCAAGTGGGCTCATCCTGGGAGCAGCCACTTCCAGCACCAGGACCCCCAGTTCCCTCCACACCCCTGGCTGAGTGGGGGGCTCAGCCCAGGACCCCTCATCATCCTGGGGGAGGGGACATGGTCCCGTGTGCAGACCCAGGAGGAGTTTAGGGGGGTGGGTGGGTCGTGGGGGGACCCCCAGCAGTCTTGGGAGGGAGAGGAGAAAAGGGAGACCCCCAGGATGGTTTGGGGGAACCAGATTGGAGCCTCCAGATGCCGAATCTGATGAGGAGAATGATGATGATGGCAGCGATGATGGACACAGCAACCCCAGGGTGAGATTCCCACTGGATTCTGGCTCTGGGAAGCACAGGATGGTGAGGAGGGAGGGGAACCCCCATCCTGTGGCTCCACATTCCCAAATCCCAATTCCCACATTCCACATTCCCAGCCTCACCCCAGGAGAAGATCCTGGGCTCTGGCATTCCGGGATGCTCCACCGGCACCGGTGCTGCTCCCGCTCCTCCGGCAGCGCCTCAATCCTGGCCCAGGTGTGGAAGGTGCTGTTGCTGCTGGGAACGATCCCAGATTTCATCCCCCTTCATCCAGCTGATCCGATGGTGCTGGGGTAGAGTCCGTACGTGAGCAGGACAACTCAGGATCCGTGTTCCACTTTTCCAGACACACGGACATCAGGGGGCTCTGGAATGGGATAACTTGAGATGCACCCAAGGAATTCCATGGCAATGGGACAGGGGTGAGATCTGCTCATGGAATTCCATGGGAATGGCATGGCCGTGAGATCCATCTAGAGAATTCCCATGGGAATGGGACAGCAGTGGGATCCATCCATGGAGGTCCCATGGGAATTCCCATGTTCCCAAATTTGTCCTCCCAAATCCTACATTTCCAAATCCCACATTCCCATGGGAATTCTACCCTCCTCACCTTTACTCTCCAGCACTTCCCACCCATATCTGACATATTTCCAGAGACATTCAGGCAGGTGTGCCCCAGGGGATTTGTTCATTCCTCAGCTTCGATCTCATCCTGTTCCCAGCGCCTCTTGGTGACCTGGGCAGCGCCGTCGGCCACCACGAATCCCCTGGATCCCAGCCGGAAGGAGAGGAATTCCTGCCCATCACAGCCGAGCCCATTGGATCCGCAGATGCTCCGTGGGACAGGAGGTCACAGCCGGAAACCTCCTGCAGGTGTGGAGACCTGGGGAGGGATTGGACCAAATGAAGACCCTCGGAATTGTGTCCCAGCCCCATGGAGCCCCATTCCAGCCCCAGGAGTCCCGGAGTCTGATGGAGACCCACAGAGCTCATCCAGCCCCTTGGATCCGCATGGATGCACATCCCAGCGCCCCAGATCCCGGCCCAGCCCCACGGATCCCCACTGCAGTCCCACAGGTGCCATGGCAGCCCCACAGATCCCCCAGCCCCGGCTCCCCGCCCTGAGCCCCGCTCTGGCTGTGCCGCTCCTGCAGCATCTGCAGCTCCCTGCTGGCCCCGTGCCGGTGCCGCTCCTTGTGCCGGCTCCGGCCATCCCAATATCCCGGCTCGGCTCCGGCTGCCATCCCCGGCGGCTGCGGCTCCGCCCGGCCCCGCTGGCTGTGGCGGCGCTGGAAGGGGATCCCATCCAGGGACCCCATGGACAGGAACTGGGGGACCCCGGGCTGGGCTCCGACAGCGCCACGGGCAGGGACTGCAGGGAGAGGAGAACTGGGGGGACACGGAGATTTGGGGTCTGGGGGTCACGGGTGAAGGAAAGGGGGAACAGGGAGAGCTGGGAGAGCAGGGAAGGGGTTTGGGGGTTCCAGGATTAAGAAAAGGGGAGGGTGGGGGTGGGTAGATGTGGGATAGGTGGGGTTAATGGTCCCTGTAGTTAGGAAAGGGAGCTCCATGGTTCCCATTGTACTCAATCTCTTTAAAAGGTGTGAAAACCCGGGATGGCTGGGAATAGGGGGCCTGAGTGTCCTCAGTGATATGGGAAGGAGGGGCTGGGTGCGAGAAAGGAAGGAATAGGAGTCCAGGGCTCCCATAGTCAAAGAAAATGGTGGGCCTGGGAGAGGTGGGGTAGCCAAGAATAGGGTTTCAAAGTCCCAGTGACAGAAGTGGCTGCTCCCAGTATCAGCCTAGTTGCCCCCCCCCCATGTGGTTCCAGTTTCCTCGGCACTCCCATTATGAGCCCAGTCACTGCCAGTCCTTCCCCATTATGATGCAGTTTGCCCCCAGCATGGTCCAGGTTCCTCCCACTTTCATCCACTTGCTCACCGTTTCCCCATGTCTAGTCCCAGTCACTCCCAGTATGATGCCAGTCTCTCCCAGAATGGTCCCAGTCATGCCCAGTTGCCCACAGTGCAGACCAGTCACTCCAGTCTGCTCACAGCAGTTCCCAGCATGGTCCCACTTCTCCCCACTGTGCCAGTTGAAAACAAAACCAACAGGAGATCCCAAGTAAGAACTGTTCCATGACCCATTTCTCATAACTCTGGGGGATATCTTCTGTAATGGGCCAGCTGTTCAAACCAGGTGGGGCAGTGTTCTTTATCTCTTCCACCACCCACACTCCCTCCAGGGAGATATCTTATCTTAATGGCCCATCTTGTCTCACTGCATCACTGATCAAATTCCATCATCCCATTGTGAGATGCTCCACCCAGGGGAGGAGCCAACATTCCTACCTGGATATAACCTGAGATTTAACACACCAGAAGCAGCCTGTTTCCACTGGATTCCCAGAGGAACACCAGACCCATCTACACCACCCTGGACCTTCAGAGGAAAACTGCACCCTTCCACAGGATCATTGCTTCAACAAAACCACATCTGTGACTCCAGGAGGACTGCAGCCACGATTGATTGCACTGCTACCAACACCCTGCCTAATTGGGTTCAGGTTGTATTCTGACTTTATCAGCATTTCTTTTTTTTGCTACTGCATTTTCATTTAATTTTCTTACTAAAGAACTGTTATTCCCATATCTTTGCCTGAGAGCATCTCATTTCAAAATTATACGGAGGGTGTTTTTTTTCCATTTCAAGAGAGGCTCCTGCCTTCCTCAGCAGACACCTGTCTTTCCAAACCAAGACAGGAGATTGACCCAGATACTCTGGGAGGTCCCTGAGTTGGGTTTTTTTTGGGGGGATTTTTGAGAATGAAGGACTGCAAAGTTGAGTGGAAAATGCCCCTTGGGGGTACATTGGGGTCCCAGTGGCAGCTGCGCAGAGCCTGAGTGTGTTCCCCAGGACACCAAGTGGGGAGCCAGAGACGGGGAACACCGTGATTTGTGGAGCCTCAACGTCCTGAGATGGACAGGGGGAATCCTTGACCCCCTGCATCCCAAAGCAGAGAAAAAGTGAAAGGGCCCAGGGACACAAAAATCCCCCGCATCCCTAAGTGGAGAATGAAAAGGGGGGAATTTTTGTATTCCTGGGACTCCCAGCAGCCTGGGGAGGGCTGGGACTGAGTGATGGGTGGCTCTCAATGCAAGCGTGACCCCCAGCAGCTGGGACAGAGGGGACCCCTCAACACCAAAGGGGAGAGACCAGGGATGGGAACCTCCTTGGAGGCATATTCAGGGCGAATCTTGTGTTTGGGAGGTTTATATGGACCCAGATTCCAGGTGACTTTTAGAGATGGACTTGGTCAGGCAGACCTTCAAACTCAATGTGCTCATCTGTTGTTTTCCCCAAACCACGATTTCCCATCCCAAACCTTGCCAGATGGAGGTGGAAGCTGTGAGGAAGAGGAAGATGCCCTGGGACTGCCATGCAGTGAGGAGGAAGTCACTGCCCCTTTTCCCCCATCTCTCCTGCCCCATCTCCCATCCCAGCATGGCCCCTGGCTGGAGGAGAACCCCACTGCCAGTGCTGTTCCTACAGGGATTCCCTGGGGGATCTCTTTGCCCTTCCCTCTTGCACAGAGGAATTCCATTCTCTCCTTGTTCTTTCTCCCCCAGACAAGGAAATGAGGATGGAGACCAGGGAGGAAAAATCCCCAGAGCAGAACCTCATGGAAGAGGCCGTTTTGAGTGGCTCCCTGGCACAGGAATCCAACAGGGAGGAAAAGACCCAGAGATCCCACAGGAGGAGGGGCTCCAAATCCATCCCAGGCTTATCTGAAGAGGAAAGACCCACCCTGTGCCAGGAACGTGGCCGGAGTTCAAGCCAGAGCTCAGACCTGGTGGCCCATAAGCAGCTTCATGACAGGGAGCAGTCCTATGAGTGCTTGGAGTGTGGGAAGAGCTTTAGCAACAACTCCAATCTGATCCGCCTCCAGAGGATCCACACTGGGGGGACGGCCCTACGTGTGTGGGGAATGTGGCAGGGCTGCAGAGACAGCTCCGACCTGATCAGCCACCTCAGGACCCACACTGGGGAGAGGCCCTATGAGTGTGGGGAATGTGGGAAGAGCTTCAGCCAGCGCTCCAACTTGATCCAGCACCAGAGCATCCACGCTGAGGAAAGGCCGTACAAATGTGGGGAATGCAGGAAGGGCTTCAACAGGAGGTCCAAAATGATTATCCACCAAATGATCCACACTGGAGAGAGGCCCTATGGATGTCCCCAGTGTGGGAAGAGGTTTCACACCAGCTCAGAGCTCCTCCTTCACCAGCGCATTCACACGGATGAGAGGCCCTTCCGCTGCCCTGACTGTGGGAAGGGCTTCAAGCGCAACTCTACCCTCATCACCCACTGGCGCATCCACACTGGGGAGAGGCCCTACGAGTGTCCCCAGTGTGGGAAGAGCTTCACCCAGAGCTCTGCCTTGACCCGATACCAATGGAGTCACCAGTAAGGGAAGCCCTGCGAGTGCCCCGACTGTGAGAAGAGCTTCATGTGCATCTCCAACCTCATCCCCCATCAGAGGATGCACACTGGGAAGAGCCCTACTGACCCACAGTTCCCTGTCATTCATTCTGGGAGGACACCTGTCCCTTTTCCTGCCCCTGACAGTGATGTGAGATGGGATTTAAGGACGTGAGGGTCTGGCCATGGCCCCATCATTGTATTCAATCCCATCTCAGGTCATTACCAGGGCAGGAAAGGGACTCTATCTCTCCCCCAAGGTGAAGGGTGTCTATCCAGGAAGGATGGGACGAGCCAGTTGATGTTATTGTAGTTTTCCCTTTATATTGTTTGTTTTATCTTGTTAGTTATGAATATTGTTTCTGTTCCTTTTTGTTCCTTATCTTGTTTCTGTTCCCAATAAATTGTTCTTATCCCAGCCTGGGATCTTTGCCTTTTGTACTTTCAATGGGAGGCTGGAGGGCAGCGAGCAGTGACACGGTTTTAGTGGGAGCACAAAACTGGGGAATCCCATTCCCAAATCCCGGCCCATGGAAACCGAGCATCCCAGCTGGTGCCAGCCCTGGCTGCCCTGGAACAGCCTTGGTAGCGGGTCACTGGCTGGGGCTGTGGGACTCTTCCCTCTGGTGCCAGGGACAGGACTGGAGGGAAGGGCTGGAGCTGAGTCGGGGCTGGTTTGGGTGGGATGTGAGGAAAAGGTTTTTCCCCCCGAGGCTGCTGGGGCACTGAACAGGCTCCAGGGAAGGGTCCCAGCTCCAGGGCTCTGGGAGCTCCAGCAGCATTTGGACAGCGCTGCCAGGCCCAGGCTGGCATTGTTGAGGTGTCCTGTGCAGGGCAGGAGTTGGACTCAAGAATCCTGGAGACGTCCAGGGCTTTCTGGGGATGCTAAAGAGCCCTGTGCTCAGAGGCAGTCACAGCCATTCCATGGGACATCCCAGGGCACCTTGGGCTGCAAAGGCACCCATCTGTCACAGGCACTCCGGGGGCTCCACGGTGACATCCCAGGAGTCCCCAGGCTGCCAAAGAGCCGGGATGTCCCAGACACTCCCAGGGGTTCCTGTCATGGGCAGAGTGGGAGCTTCAGGCAAAAGCTTGATTTGTTCATTGGAGAAACTCCTGCTGAGTCATGAGGTGGAGAAATGACACCCAACAGCCACCGTGGATCCTCAAAGCCTTCCAGGATGCCTAGACTTTAAAAATTCCATCTAAAGGAGGAGACTGGGAGTGGCTGGATCCATTTCTGGCACCTAAGGACACCATCGAGTGTCAGTGCAATTGTACCTGGAACAGCCTCGGCACCGCTTTGTCCTCAGGGTTGCCATGGCAGCCCAGGGCAGCAACAGCTCTGCCTGCAAGTGGCCACGGAACCTGGCTGCAGAAATGGCTCCTGGGGCTGCTTTCCAAGGAAACTTGAACTGATCAGGGTTGCTGTGGCACCCAAAGCCAGCAGTGGGCTCAGTGCAGTGTCCATGGCCACAGCCCCTTGCAAGGCCCAGGGCAGCTTGGCATGATGATCCAGCCTCACTCCTGGCCCAGGCCAGGCCTGCAGTGCCCTTCCCCACAGCCTGGCTGCACAGAAGCACTTCCAGGGCTCTCTGCAGTTCCCTTGCCCTCACTCTTGCCTCACTCACACACCTCCCAACAACCCAGCTGGAGCTTTGAGCTGCAAGGAGTTCAAAGCTTGTCTGTCCTTCAGCAGTTGGTCTAATTCTGCCTTCAGCCAACTCTGGATTTGTGTTTATTGCAGAACTTCCTGTGTGTCTCAAACATTCCTTGCATGGTTCTGCCTTGGGAAGGGGAACCTCCTTGGTGGCACCTTGGGCTTGGAAAACATTTGAGATTGTCTGAAACTCAGGAGTTTTAGATTGCTTAAAAAGAAAGAAAACCCTTCTTTGCCTGAGTGCAGCCAGTTCTCCAGCAAAGCAGGTCCCAGGTGAGTGAGGAGAGACAGGATGGGGTTGGGGAATGTGGAGCAAGGTTGTCCACACTGGGTCAGACCTCAAGGCACAGCTTCTCTGAGCAGGCCAGACCTCCTGAGGCGAGACCCACGATCAATATAAATCACAAAATGCTGCAATAACCTCTGCTCTAAGAAGAAAAATACACCATTGAAAAAAGCAATGTGGATTTATTTAAAGCTTTTAGGAATATTTCTCCACAACTCTAGGAAAAAAGACTTCCTAATGAACTGCACCACTCCAGAGGGAAATAAAGGCACAGCCATGGTTTGTCAGCACTTGCTTTATCCCAATGAGCTCTGTGGTGCATTTGGTGCTGAGCCCTGGAACATCAGGGCCTGAGAGGAGATTGCACAAGCCTTTGCAGGAGTCAAAGTCAGAAGAAAACCCAAAAGTGTCTCAAAGCATTAATGTGTCCCACTGATGTCCATCCCCAACACAGGCTCCTCATGGAGTCCTTGGAGGAGAGAATTGGAGGCCAAAATTGCACAAAACCTTAATCGAGACTCAGTTACAAAAAAGAAATACTTAAATTACCCCTGAGTACTCAGAAGTATGAATGATCCCTACTGAGTGTTCTTACTGACCAAGAATCCCATGGGACCTGATAAAGTACATAGTTGGGGAAATGATTGCTCAAATTTTTCCTAGAGTCAGTTAGAAAAAGAAACACCAAGTATCCTAAAATAACTGAAGTACCTTGAAGCCTTAATGAGCCCCACTGAGTGTTGTTACTGACAAAGCCTCTCAAGGGACTCATTAAGGCAGAGAATTGGAGGCCAGGATTGCACAAACCTCTCAGAGACTCCAAGGCAAAAGCCAAACCCAAAGTCCTTGGAAAAACCTGCAGTCCCTGGCAGCATGAAGGAGCCCCCCAGGGCCATTGCTGACCAAGGCTCCTTCCCCAGGGACTCCTTCCAGCACATCCTGGAGGCCACTGGCATGGGAGGGGGATGCTGAGGGCAGCACAAGGGGCTGACAGTGCCCAGCCTTGCTGGAGCTGTGCCAGGAGGCCCCAGGGCCTCAGGACAAGGTGTCTCCTCAGTGTCCTTGGTGGCACAGAGGCTGCTGTGGCCCAGGGCACCAAGCCTTGGCTTCTCTTTGTCCCCACCTGTCATCACTGCCTGCAGTTCTCTGCTCTGCCTGGGGCCTGGGGACACTTTCTGTGTCGTGTCCCTCAGTGGGACCCATTAAAACTTCCAGAAATTTGGATTTTGAATCTAAATTTGAGTTGTGGACAAGTTTTCGATCACACTCTGAGGGACTGAGTCTGACGCAAACAGCACAAAAGCCCTGAGAGGGTCATTAAAGTCCTTGTGCTGTGAGCTGGGCTGTGCTGATGAGCTGGGCTGAGCTCATCATCCAGAGGGAGATCCTGGCAACCAAGAAGAGCTTAAAAACACATTTCTGTTGATGAGCAGCTCCTGTGCAAAGCCCAGCAGGGCTGAGGCACTGCCTGCAGCCACCCCGGGCACAGCACACAGGCACAGAGAGCTTCAATAACTCAGGGCTGGGAAGGTGCTGAGAAGGGACTGGGGAGAATCACTGCCAGCCCTTGGCACAGGAACCTCTGGCTGCAGGACAATGCAGCTGCAGCTCCTGCAGTGATCTCCTCAAGCTGCAACATCCCAATGCCTGCAGACTCTGTGAGTACAACTCTCTGAGTATTTCTGGTGCAGGGGAGGTGAAATGCTCATGAAGTTCTGACACAGTGAGAGCTTCGGCCCACTCCCAAAATATTTCCTAGAATAGGATTTAGTTTAAAATGAGGACATTTCTTAAGACTATTCTTAGGACTATTTCTTAAGACTATTAATATTATCTAATTATCTATTATCTAAATATTATCTATTTTTTTAATATTAGATACTGGGTAGAGGGAGAAAAAATCATAAAGGCATCTTTAATTTTGACAAATCCCAGGGACATCTCAGCTCTTAGTGATCAGGCTTAGTCTGAGCTGTCCTTTCTCTAAGCTGCAAACAGAACCTGCCCCCAGCCAGTGCCCTTCAAACAGGCAGGGTTCTGTAGGGCCAAGGAGAGTGCACAGAGATTTGGGCTCTGGGAGTGCTGGCAGGGAGAGCTCAGGCACAGGGAAACACCTGCAGGAGGAAAATCTTCAGGAAACAGAGAGAAGATGAGGCAATGAGAGAAAACAAAAGCCAGAAATGTTGTGGCAGGGAGAGTTCAGAGATCTCCATAGGAGCCCCTGCAGTGCAGCCCCTCCCTCTGAACAAGCCCCCTCCCTCCTGTCCCCCAGCCAAGCCTCTGCCCTCAGGGCCGGGGCTCCAAGGCGTGCAGCCCCTCCTGTGCAGGCAGAGCTGCAGCAGAGCCGTGGGGCAGCTGTGCAGCCCCGGGCCCAGTTCCCTCTGCAGAGCACAGGGCTGGGAGCAGCTGCCCGGCACTGGGGGGCTCTGGCAGGGGGCACAGCTGGCTCAGGGTGACGCTGTCCCCAGTGCCCGGCTGTGGGCAATGCTGTCAGTGCAGCCAGGGCAGGAGCTGCATCTCCCTGAGTCCAATGCCATCCTAAGGACACTTGGGAGTTTCCCAGAGATTTCAGTGCAAGCTGGGAGCTTCAATGCAGGATGCAAACCTGTCCTGGAGCATCTTTGTGTTATCTGAAAGACCCACGGGAAAGGCAGAGGTGTTGTGACACAAAATGCTGTTGGGTTGGTGAAATGAGCAATGTGAGTTTGGCTACAAATGTGGAGCTGGGCTGTGTGGATCCATCTGCTCTGAGCAGTACCTGGTGATTTTTTGGGGAAATAGGGGAAGCTGATCACCCTCCTCCTGAGAGAGGTTAAAGCCCAGAGAAACTGTGAACAGGTCAGAATGAGAGACCATGTCCTCCCACTCTCCACTCATCACTTTGTCTCATGGAACTTGCTCTGTTCTCCCTGATGGAAGCAGAAAAGCAGAGGGATTGATATCAAAGAATACCAGGAGAGATATTCATGAGCCTCCTTGGCCCAGCCAGGCTGCAGTGCCCTTTCCCCACAGCCTGGCTGCCACAAGAAGCACTTTCCATGGGCTCTATGCATTATCCCTTGCCCTCACTCTTGGCCTTCACTCCATACAACTCCAACAACCCAGCTGGGAGCTTTGAGGCGCTGCGCAAGGAATTCAAAGCCTTGTCTGTACTTCTCAGCACGTCGGTCTAATTCTGCCTTCAGCCAATTCTGATTTGGTGTTTATTGCAAAGACTTCCCTGTGTGTCTCAAACATTCCCTGCATGGTTCTGCCTTGGCTGAAGGGGAACTCCCTCTGGTGCACCTTTGGGCTTGGAAAAATATTTGACGATTGTCTTGAAACTTCAGGAGTTTTAAGTCGTATTGCTATAAAAAGAAAGAAACCCTTCGTTTGCCTAGTGCAGCCATTTTCTCTGAGCAAAGCAGGGTTCCAGGTGAGTGAGGAGAGGACAGGATGGGGTTGGGGATGTTGGAGGCAAGGTTGTCCACAGATCTCAAGGATCTGGCTCAGAATCTCAAGGCAACTGTTCTCTGACCAGCCAGACTCCTTTGAAGACACCCTCGATCAATTACCCAATACTGAATTGCTGCAATCATCTCTCTTTTGAAAAACGCAAAAATTACAGCTTGAAAGAAAGAAAGTGGAATTTTATTAGAAGTTCTTGAAAGATTTCTCCATAACTCTAGGAAAAAAGACTTCCCTAGAACTGGCCACAAGGCCAGAGGGGAAATCAACGCACAGCCATGGTTTATCAGGACCTTGCTTGATCTTAATGAAGCCGTGGTGCATTTGGTTGGCTGAGCCTGGAACCTCAGGGCCTGAGAGGAATTAGACAAACCTGTTGCAGAGTCAAAGTCAGAGGAAATACTAAGTGTTCTCAAGCAGTTCAGGTCCACTGAGTCTTATGCCCAACAAGGCCTCTTCATCGGACTCCTTGGAGGCCAGAATTGGGAGGCCAGATTACAGAAAATCCTCTCAGAACTCAGTGGGCAAAAAAGGTAACGTTAAATTACCCTGAGTACCTTGAAGCATGAATAACACTACTGAAGCGTTGTGTAGTAGGCTAAGAAATCTCAAGGACTCGATTAAGGCATTAAGTGGAGGCCATGTTTTCACAAACCTGACGCAGTCCATGTCAAAAAACCCTTCTTTTAAAATCTTTAGTACCATGAAGTTTTTAACATGAGCGCCACTGAGTGTTGTTACTGGATCAAAGCTCTCCAAGGGACCATAAAGCCAGACGAAGATTGGATGGCCAGGATCTACAACTCTCAGAAGACTCAGCAAAGCCAAACCCAAAAGGCTTGGAATAAACCTGCCGTCCCTGGCAAGGCATGAAGGAGCCCCTCCAGGGCATTCTGACCAAGGCTCCTTCCCCATGGACCCTTCCAGCCATCTCTGCGAGGCCACTGGCATGGGAGGGGATGCTGAGGCAGCGGACAAGGGTGCTGCACAGTTGCACCCCGCCTTGCCTGGGGCTGCCTGCCAGGAAGGCCCATGGGCCTCTCAGGACAAGGGGTTGCCTCAGTGTCCTTGACTGCACAAGGCTGACTGTCGGCCCAGGCACAAGATTGGCTCCTCTTGTCCCACCTGTCATTCACTAGCCCTGCAGTTCTCTGCTCTGCCTGGCGCAACTGGAGGCACTTTTCTGTGTCGATGTCCTCCCTGCGGACCCATTAAAAACTTCCAGAAACTTTGGAGTTGGCTCTGCCTGGAGTTTGGAGAGGTTTCTTCAGTTCCCTCTCAGGACTGATGTTCAGGTGGCCCAGCACAAAGCCCTGAGAGGGTCATTAAAGTCCCTTGCGCTGTGTCTGTGCTGAATGAAGCGGGCTGAGGCTCATCACTCCAGAGGGAAGCCTGGTAACCAAGAACGACTTAAAACACATTTCTCTGGATGAGCACTTTTCTGGCCAGGCCCAGCAGGGGGGCTGGGGCAAACTGCCTCAAGCCACGCCCGGGCACAGCACAAGGCACAATAGGGCTTCAGCTCAAGCCTGGGCTGGCCCAGCAAGAGCGCTCACTCAGGCCTACGCAGGAGAAATCCTCCAGGCTTGGAAAACAGTCACTCCCTGGCATGGGGGAAGAGAAGCTGCAGCTCCTGCAGGGATCTCCTGAAGCTGCCACATCCCCCAGCTTGGAGCACCTTCCAGGAGCACTGTGGGAGCTGCTGGCAGGGCAGGGATGTGGCCCTAGGGCAGGGCTGGGTTTCCCTGCTGCCCCAGGCCAGGCCCAGCACAAGGCAGCTCCCTGGGGCCAGGCTCTGCTCAGGGCTGAGCAGCCGGGGCTGCAGCCAGGGGTGCCCAGGGCTGTGGTGCAGAGCAGGGTCCTGCAGCCCAGGGCGCTGTGCTGGCCCAGGGACTCTGCTGCCTGCCAGGGACAGCTCTCAGCCGGCCCGGGGAGCTGCTGCCAGCGCTGGGGAGAAGCTGTGGGGGAAGGAGCCACCCTGAGCAGGGCAGCTGCTGCTGCTGCTGTTGCTGCTGCTGCTGAGAGGGGCTGTGTGGGGCAGGGCTGCTCCCAGCTCCACACCAGCCTGGGCACAGCTGCGGAGGACACTTGCCAAAAGAAGGTAAGCCTGGCATTCCTGTAAGGATCAGGAGCTTTCCTGAGAGTGTTTTCAATTTCCTGCTTGGAGAAGGATGGGAAGTTGTGGTGACGACAAAAAGATTTTTGCACATTTTCATATATTTGTAGCTCTGTTAGCTACTTATTATATAGTTATAAACTGTAATTTTTATTAATTCTATTCAACTTCTGTTGCATACTTATGCAACAGTATAATCCTTATGTATAATCCTTAATTAACTATAGTATCTTTCCTGCTCTGTCTCTTAGATATTAGAACAATAAGCTTCTAAATACATTCCTGAAATACTGTATAGACTTATTATCACAAAGAGGGCCTACAAGAAGAACATTTTGTTTTTTAACTAGAGTGTGATCTGTTGTAAAATAAGTGGGGCAAAAAGTCCTTGGACCAACTTCACTGGGTTGCCCCAGGGGTGTGTAAATGGGGAAATTGAATTACATTTTGGATGTTCCTGTTAAATATCCTAATTAATCAGGACTAAAAAAATTGTTGAAATCAGGGGCCAGGTATTCCCCATCCCTACTGGGATCCCTGGAAGCTTCCAAAAAAGGTCTGGTTTCTGCAGCACTGTTCTAAAGCTGTTACAAGGGGTTTTTTTATCTTTTGATTATAGGCAACAGAAGGCTAAGAGAAACAGAACAGGAATTGTAATCACAAATCACAGAACATTCTGAGTTTAAAGGGACACACAGGATCATCTAAGTAATGTTTCAACATTTACAGAGACTCTCTGCCAGCTGTCTTTGCCCTGTCTGTGATCTGTTGCTCTCAGGGAGGCTCTGGCCTTTGCAGCAGCTGAGTCAGGCACTGCCCTTGGCATTCCTGCCAGGCAGCTGTGGCCATGGCAATGGGGTGTCCAAGCTTCCCTGGGCCCTGTGGGGCTGTGGGCAAAGCAGTCCATGGGAAAGGGGAATGAGCTGAGCCCCCTCCTTGAGATCCCATCATGGGCACACCCAGGGATCTCCTTGCTGTGTCCTTCCCAGCTCTGAGCTGCCCTCCTGGCTGCAAATCTGTGCCAGAGCCCCTGGGAGTTCCCTGAATGTGCCCCGGGGAAGTGCAGAGATGCCAGAGCTGAGGAAATGCTGCTGGGTTTGCCAAGGGAGCCGGGAGTGTCCTTGGCAGAAGGGGGTGCTGAGACCTTGCCCAGAGCCCTTTGGAGAGGGGGAGACATTGAGGGATCTCTGTGCTCTGGGCAGGGTCTGGTTTATCCCAGGGTGACAGGGGAGTGTGATTGTGCTCTGATTGCAGCCAAAGCTGCAAACCCAGGGCAGTTGGGAACAAGCCCATCCAGCCCCTAACCTTCCCTGAGCCACAGGGAATCCTTTGCCTCTCCTATCTCTCAGTGGCAAACTCTGAGTGCAGCAGAAATGCTGGGGATTTCTGACTTCAGAGAAACAGGAATGATGTGGAGGCTGAAAAAACTTCCTAAAACCCACTCCTGCCATCTATTTCCTTTAGATTTGGATTTGCAGATGCTACTAAGCCTGTTTGCATTAGGAGTGATTCCAGTGACAAATCCTGAATATCCAGCCTTGTCCCCTCTGCCACATGGCCACAAACCCAGGGCAGCAGGGCAGGGATGGCTCCTCAAGATCCCCCACGCACAAGCCTGGCTGCTCCTGGCACACTCAGACAGCACAACTGGAGCTCAGGCAGGGACCTGGGGGAAGGTTTTCCTAGAGCAGGAACAAGGGTGGGTGAGTCACAGCGGGACAGTCTACAGGGAATGGCCCAGGTTTGGCTGAAAGCAGCCTCTGCTGACTTGTCCCTGTCCTTTCTCCATGAACAGGTGCCCATGGCCAGCCCCAGCAAGTGTCCAACAGCAGCTCCATCAGCCACTTCCTCCTGCTGCCATTGGCAGACACGCGGCAGCTGCAGCTCCTGCACTTCTGCCTCTTCCTGGGCATCTCCCTGGCTGCCCTCCTGGGCAACGGCCTCATCATCAGCACCGTAGCCTGCGGCCACCTCCTGCACAGCCCCATGTTCTTCTTCCTGCTCAACCTGGCCCTCACCGACCTGGGCTCCATCTGCACCACTGTCCCCAAAGCCATGCACAATTCCCTCTGGGACACAAGGCAAATCTCCTACACAGGATGTGCTGCACAGCTCCTCTTCTTTTCCTTCTTTATAACAGCAGAAGTTTCCCTACTGACTGTGATGTGCTACGACCGCTACGTGTCCATCTGCAAACCCCTGCACTACAGGACCCTCCTGGGCAGCAGAGCTTGTGCCCACATGGCAGCAGCTGCCTGGGCCAGTGCCTTTCTCAATGCTCTCATGCAACAGGCCAATACATTTTCCCTGCCTCTGTGCAAGGGAATGCCCTAGGCCAGTTTCTTCTGTGAAATCCCACAGATCTCAAGCTCTCCTGTGCAAAGTCAACCTTCAGGAAATTAGGGCTTATTGTGGTTTCCATCTCATTAGCATTCGGTTGTTTTGTGTTCATTGTTTTCTCCTACGTGCAGATCTTCAGGGCTGTGCTGAGGATCCCCTCTGAGCAGGGACGGCACAAAGCCTTTTCCACCTGCCTCCCTCACCTGGCTGTGGTCTCCCTGTTCCTCAGCACTGCATGTTTCTCACCTGAAGCCCCCCTCCATCTCCTCCCCATCACTGGATCGGGTCCTGTCAGTTCTGTACTCGGTGGTGCCTTCCAGCCCTGAACCCCCTCATCTACAGCCTGAGGAACCAGGAGCTCAAGGCTGCACTGTGGAGACTGATGACTGGATGGTTAGGAACATTAAACTGCTGGCCAGTTTCTGCAATTACTTTTAATAAAAGTCATATTTGCTACTTCTTGTTGGTTTTGTTTGAGGTTTTTCCTAGTATTTTAATTTTAATTTGTTCACAAAGAAAAGTAGTTGTTTGTGCCATTTCTCATTTTTTTTCTCTCCACCTTCCCTGTGACACAGTCTTTGTCAATGAGGGGCTGCCTCTTGGTGGCTTTAAACGAACTAAAGGATCTCCCAGCCAGTTTTCTGCAGAGATGCCCTTTGGTTCCCTTCTCTGCAGCTGCAGCAGCAATGTCTGTGTGCAGAGCTGGGGGCAGATCAGTGCTGGCACAGCAGCTGTGCCCAGCAGCAGCAGCAGCAGCCCTTGGTGTTGCCAGTGCTGCTGCCGTGGCCCTGCCCCGCTGCCCTGCTGGCCCTGGTGTTGCTGTAGGGCCTGAGTGCTCTCGGGGCCGGGCACAGTGCTGGGGGTGGCAGTGCCGGGGCTGCAGCAGGGACAGGCCATGGGCACTGCTGGGGCAGCGCTGACGCCTCAGGCCAGGGCCTGGGGGCTGCAGGCTCCTTGCCCAGGCTCTCTCCAGAACACTTTGCCCAGGCCATGCTGAGCACAGAAAAGCCCCAGGAGCAGCCCCAGGCTGGCCGTGGCAGGCTGGGGGCAAACAGCATGGCTGGGGCTCTGCAAGGTGCCTGGGGGAAACTGGGATCCTACTGGGATTCTCAGCAACTGGGAGAGAGCCTGGGCCCATGCTGGAGGAGACTGGGATCAAATGGATCATACTGGCAGCAACTGGGACTGCACTGAGGGTGACTGGGAGTGGCTGTGAACAACTGGAATCAGGCTGGAATTAACTGAGGACAACTGGGAATGACTGGGAACATGCTGGGAGTAACTGGGATACACTGGGAAGACTGAAACCACAGTGGGGGTAAATGGGAGCAACTGGACCACACTGGATTTAATGGGCAGCTTTGTTCATGCTGGTGTCATACTGGGATCCTACTGGAACCAGACTGGAGTGACTGCAAAGTGCTGGCTGGTCCTGGAACTCTGCTGGAGGTGACTGGGAACAGCTGATCTCAAACTGGGAGTGACAGCAGTCACTCAGGCATGACAGGAATAATACTGGGAGTATCTGGAAGTGGCTGGGATCATACTGGGAGTGACTGGAACCAAACTGGGGTCACTGGGTCCTACTGGTTTCATGCTGGGAGCCACTGGGATTACAATGGGTGTGAACAGATCCTGAGTGGGGGTTACTGGGAGCTACTGTTGGGAGGAAAATGTGGAGACATTGAGAGCAGCTGGGATCAACTGGAAGGGACTGGAACCATGCTGAGGGGACTAGGACCACAACTGGGGAAATTGGGATCATACTGGGATCAATTGGGACCACACTTAGGGCAACTGCCAGAACCTGGGATCATGCTGGAGGCAACTAGAAGAAACTGGAAAGACTGGGATCATTCTGAGGTAACCAGAACCTTACTGGGATATACTGGCAGTGTCTCTAACCATACTGGGGATACAGGTACCACATTGGGAACAGCTGGACCATGCTGGGAAAACTGGGAGTGCATGTGACCATGCTGGGAGGGACCGGGACTATTCTAGGGACAACTGGGATCATACTGGGAGGAACTGGGAACAGTTGGAACTATTCTGGCAGCAACTGGTATCATAGTGGATCCATGGGCAGTGGTTCATGCTGGTTGAGACTGGGGTCACACTGAGAGTGACTGGACTCCTACTGGGATTGACTGGGAGTGGCTGTGAGCAACTGGAATCACACTGAAAGCAACTGGGAGAAGTGGGAATGGCTGGGAGCATGCTGGGAGTTACTGGGATATACTGGGGGAGCCATGAGGATCATACTGGAGGCTACTGGGGTCATGCTGGAATTGACAGGGAGAAACTGGGATCACACTGGCATCATTTTGGGAGTGACTGGCATCAGACTGGGATTATAATGGGTGTTAATGGACCCTAACTGGGGGTTACTGGGAGCTACCAGGCCCATGCCAGGAGCCAAATGTGCTCACAATGGGAGCAACTGGGACAACTGGAATGACAGGATGCATGCTGGTGATAACTGGGATGTACTGGCAGTGACTGGGATTAAACTGGGGGCAACTGAATAAACTGGGACAACTGAACCATGCTGGGTACTGGGAGTGCCTGGCAATGACTATGAGAATGTTCAGGGCAACTGGGATATACTGGGAGTGCCTGATACCATGCAGGTGGTGACTGGGACCACACTGGGAGCCACTGGGAATGTACTGGGGGAACTGGGACTATGCTGACGGGAACTGGGAGCTAGTGTGAGTAACTGGGGCCCTGCTGGGAGAGACTGGCATCATAGTGGGAGTGACTGGGACTATACTGGGGGACTCTGGGAGAACAGTATGAAAGTGGGAGCAACTGGGAGCAACTGAGCTAAGGCCAAACGGCATCATAATGGGAAATGACTGGGAGGGACTGGGTTTATACTGCGAGCAACATGGGTCCTACAGGTAATGACAGGAAGTTACCAGGATCATACTGGAAGTGCTGAGAAAACTGGAACCACATGGGGGGGCAACTGGGCTCATACTGGGAGCAGCCACTGCTGGCACTGGGACCCCTGAACCCATTTCCCAGCCATCCCGCCCCTCCAGCTCCAGCATCTCTGCTGGGGTCCGGCAATCCCAGGGGTCCCCATCTCGGGGTCCCCACTTGGGCTGCTGGGGTCTCCGCTCTTGGGGTCCTCTTAGGGAAGCCGCAGCTCTCCCAGGGCTGCCCCAAACCTGGTGTCCCCCTGCCCTTGCTGGTCCCGTGCAGTCCCAGAGCTCAGAGGGCCCGCCAAGGAAGCCCAACCCCACCACAGGGGGGACCCGCATCCCTCTGTCCCCCACCGGGGCTCTGACACCACAGCCACCGGTACCCTGCCGAAACTACTCCCGGGGACCCCCCGATGTCCCCCTGAGGGGCATCTGTGGCTCAGCTTTGGAGCCCTTCAAGCTCCAAACTTTCCCCTCAGAAAAACCCCAAAGACAGGGACCCCCTACCACCAGGGTATTTGGGGCGAGCTCCCCTCTCCGGGCACCTGTGGGATTGGAGGTGATGGTCCCAGGGGGCTGCGAGTTCAGGGAGTGCTGGAGCCACCTGGTTCTTCCTCTCCTATTTTCCTTCTGCTTCCTGCTGCTGTTCTGCCTCTTCCTCCCTCCCTCCTCCTCCTCCTTCTCCATTCCTGGGACATCTCAGAGCTTGCAGGAGGAGCGGGGATGGAGCCAGGACAGGTCGGAACGTGGTTGGGGAGGGGCTGTGTACCACAGAAATGGCATCACTGGGAATGACTGGTTTGTACTGGGTTCATACATTGACTGGGATTTATACTGACATCATACTGGAATCATACTGGGAGAGCTGGGCCCACACTGAGGGAGACTGCAATCACACTGAGGGAGACTGGGATCATACTGGGATCATACTGGGAGTCAGGAGCCTGCAGGGGGCAATTGAGGCCATGTTGGGGGAAATTGGGATATACTGGGAGCAGCTGGGATCATGCTGAGGCTCTCCAGAAGCAGCCCAAAGCAACTGGGATCATGCCAGGAGCTACTTCAAGGATCTGGGAGTGACTGGGTACATGCTGGGGGTGACTGGAAGCAACTGGACTTATACTGGGATGAACTGGAGTCATGCTGGAGGTGACTGGGATCATACTGGCAGTGAGTGTGACTACACTGAGGCTGACTGGGAGTGGTTGTGAGCAAATGGGGTCACGCTGGAGGTAACTGGGGTACACTGGGAGAGACTGGGAGTAACAGGAACAAAAGTGAGGGTGAAAGGCAGCAACTGGGACCATGTGGGGTGCAATTGGTTCATACTGGCAGTGACTGGGTGTCGTGGTTTGACTCGCCCTAGGAGGTGAGAGAGTGTTGGTTCAGAGGTTGGCACCCTGTGAACCAATGAAAGGTCATTTCAAGTCTGTGAACACAAATTTCAGGCTGTGAAGGAGGTGGAGTAGCTCTTTTTGTCTTCCGGCCTTCAGAGAGGGAAGAGGCTCCTCAGGCTCCCCTCCTCCCCTGGCCAAGGCCGAGGCCTGCCATGCGGCCTGTGCCTGGCAGGGTGAGCCTGGACAGCAGTTATGCCGGCTTGCCAGCACAGCTGTCTGAGCCTCGCTGTTGTTGGATCTGGGCCCACATGGCTCCCTGTGTTCTCTGGCTTTGGCTGGGCCCCCCTCCTTCATACCAGGGGAAAAAGGAGGGCTGTGTTGCCTGCCAGGCCGATTGAGAATGGAAGGGTGGAAGATTCATCACTGAGACATTTCTGCATCCTAAACCGCCCCCTCCCTGGAGTGTTCGACCAGCGCCGCTTTATCTAAGATGATTCATCAGCTGTTGGCTTCTCTAAGTGCTGGGACTTGTGGTGCCAGCAGAAGATAAGAAGAAGAGTTGATGGAGTGGCTTTTGGCTGGACTTTCCTTGTAGTGGCTATAGAGACTGCATTAATGCTCCTGTACCTTTTGTAAACTGTTTAGGGGGATGCAAGGTGGGCACTGTGTAGGGGAAAATGCCAGTGCCAGAGTGAGTGAACAGAAGATTGAGAGGGTGTGGTGGTGCCCTCAGAAGAGGCTTTTGTTCTCAGAACCCTTTGCCCCGAGAGAGAAATGGGGGAGACTTGTGTCCCAAAGCATCCTTAAAAAGAACCCTACAGGCAGTTTCTTGTCCATGGGTGGTGGTGAGAGCACCGTCCGTGGAAGGAGGACTTCTCAAATGTACATTTCCTCTGTATGGGGTGGGTCATTTGAGAAAAGTGCAGGCTACAAGAGACTGTGTTTCTTGTGGGAGTTTTTATAGGGCACAAGGAAGACTCCTCTCCCTTAATATTTTAAGCTGGAAGTTCCAGGTTTTATCTCAGAAGGTTTTGGTGGGAATGTTGGGGGTGGGGGGAAGAGAAGGGGTTTAGGAGGTTCTTTTCACTTCTGATTTTGTTTCTTCCTGTTCCTCTTTTCTATATAGTGTAAGTCAATAAAGCTTTATTTCTATTTCTAAGTTGGAGCCTTCTCTGATTTATTCCCAGCCTGTCTAACAGCATTATTTTAAAGAACTATATTCTCATGGGTGCGCTGGCATCAGGCCAGCAACTCAAAGCCATGACACATCTCCTCTCTGCTGTCCCAAGGTCTTCTACAATGTCTGGTGAGTTCTTTCTATCACTGTCTGGGCAGTGGGGGAGGACGGGATCCTCCTGTTATGTTTCACCCCCACTCTTGCAGGAAACCATCAAATTCCTTGGAAACATAAGCTCGACCATGATCAGTTGTGATCTCTTTGGGGACCCCCAGCGTGGAAAAGGCTTGCCCAAGGTGTTTCTGTGCATCTCTGGTCTTCTCCCCTGTGTGGGCTGAGGTATAAACAGCACCAGAGAAGGTATCAACTGACACATGAACATATTTGAACCTTCCAAACTCGGGAATGTGTGTGACATCTGTCTGCCACACCTCACAACTGCCAAGCCCTCTGGGGTTGACCCCTGGTCCCAGAGAGGATAAGGAAAACTTTTGGCAGCTTGGGCATGTGTCTATGATGGCCTTGGCTTGGTCCTGCCTTGGGTGGAATTGGTGCACCAGGCCTGGGGCATTCTGATGGAATTGCTGATGGCTGAGTTTGGCCTGCTGGAAAATCTTAGGTTGGCCACCCAGCTGCACAGGAGCAGCTGGGGCATCTGCTCTGCGGTTACCCTCGGCTATGAAACCAGGAAGGTCAGTGTGTGATCTCACATGCATAACACAGTAAGGATGCTCTCTGTGGGACACTGGGTGTGTCACCTTTGAGACCAAGTTGAAAATGGTCAGATTTGAGACTTATTTGAGAACTGCATTCTCTGCTCTGGACACTATCCTGCTACATATGCTGAATCAGTAATCAAATTAATGGATTCTGAAAACTTCTCAAAAGCCTGACAACTGCGGCCAACTCAGCCACCTGAGGTGAACCTTTGACTACCTCGATGTCAGCCTCCCCCTGCTGAGTCTGAGCGTCCTTCCAAGTCACCACTGACTTGTGTGATCCTCCGGATGCGTCAGTAAAAATTGTCAGAGCTTTGAGAGGTTTGTGGCTGTGTTTCTCTTTTGGAATCAAATTAAATTCTGAATGAAATAATTTGTGGCCCGGGCAATGGATTGAAATTTTCCCTGGGTAGCTATCCAGAGCAAACTGCAACATCTTGTTCTCATGGAGCAACTGTTCCAAAGTTTGTTAACCTTCCAGTTGACAATTGGATTGGCACAGGAATGCATGCAAACTCACACCCTGCCAGCAGTCCCATCCTGACCCCTGCTTTGCTGATCAGATGAGCCATCAACTCCTGTGGTTTAGTGATACTTTTGGACAGCTGATGACCTAGGAACACCCACTCTGTGATCAAGAGTGGATCCTTCTGGTCCTTGTCCCACTGAAAAATCAGCCCATGCAAGTGTGGCAGTTTTCCCAAAATGATGACATTAAATGGAAGTTCTGGCTGGCAGTGATGGGCCTGCCGGCTGGACATTGCCAATTGAACCCTCTCCAATGCCTGCCGAGCCTCCTGAGTCAGAGCCCTTGGAGAATCCAGCTCTTCTCCCTCCTTTAACAAATTGAAGAGAGGGGCTAGGTCCTCTGTAGGAAACCCAAGCCACAGCCTGACTCAATTCAAAGATCCACACAGCTGCTGAAGATCCTTCAAAGTCTCAGGTCTCTCACTGATTACCAACTTCTGGGGTGTTCTGGTCCAGTTGGCAATCTCAAGCCCCAGGTATTTCCAAGGTGGCAGTCTCTGCACTTTTTCCTGCTGCAGCTCAAATCCCACAGCAGCCAAAGCAGTGACAGTCTCATCAGAATTTGTGTAAGTCCATTGTCACTGGGGGCACACACAAGCACATCACCCATATAATGAAGGATGACGGCCTCTCCAGCCTTGGCACACACTGGGGACAGTATTTTGGCCATGTACCACTGGCAAATACTTGGTGAGTTCTTTAACCCTTGCAGCAAAACTCTCCAGTGGTAACGCTTCATGGGTGCCTCCCTGCTGATGGAAGGCACAGAGAATGCAAACTGCGGGGCATCAGCTGGATCTAGGGGAATCTGGAAAAAACAATCTTTTATATCAATGACAGCCAAATTCCAGTTTTGGGGGAGCATTCAAGGGGATGGCATGCCCAGCAGAAGAGAACATATGCCCGCAATGACCTCATTAATTTTTCACAAATCATGGAGGAGGCGCCACCTGTCCTTCCCTGGCTTTTTGATCACAATCACCAGAGAATTCCAGGGACTGTAATTTTCCACAATGTGACCTTTAGCCAACTGCTCCTCCACGAGTTGTTTGAGTGACATCAATTTCTGTTTGTTCACTGGCCACTGATCCTCCCAAATTGTGGTATCTGTCAGCCAATTTAGTTTTTGGAAGGGGTGGTCCTCAGTGGAGGCAATTAAAAATCTTTTGGGTTTTTTGAGATTTCTAGTTTAACTCCCCACTGGAAATTTACTCAAAACGTAAATTTGGAATCTAGAACAAACAAAGACACCAATTGCCCATCTGGTCCCTATATTTGCACAATGCTCTTGGATTGTTCTGCCTGTTGTGTGTCCCCTATACCTGTGACCTTACCAGCCATGGGTTGCAACTCCCAGTGTGATGGCCACTTGTGTGGTGGTGGTATGACTGTCACATCTGATCCTGTGTCCATCATTTCCTGGAGTTGGATGAAATCCCCCTCCCTCTTGAGCCCACACCAAATTATGGGTTTGTTCTCTCCGACCGTTTCTGTCCAATAGACCAAAAGGTCCAGACCATTCTAGGGCAGTTTGGGCAGTGGTATGGCCTGGGCAATGACTCGGCCCTTTGGTAGGAAGAGGGGAGGATGGACACAACGTGCCAAGAGAGCTCGTTGCTCCAGATCTGATGGCAAAAGTGCTGGACTAATCTTGATCTCGGAGTGTGCTTAGAATCCCTGATAACAAGGCACTTACTATCAGTCTGCTGTAGGTTGGTCACCTGTCCAGGGTCAATGGTGACCACTTGCCAGTCCGGTGTGTTGAAAGGCACACCTGTTGTTAACTCAAGCCTAAATGGCTTCCATATCCTCTTGGTTGTTACCAACCCTGAGGGTTCCTTAGGGTCCCACACCTTCCCAGAATTGGGTTGCCCCACAACCCCAACAACCCGGTGACCTGTCCCATTTTTCTCATCACATGGGAGAAGCTCACGCTCCTCCCTTAGTTTTTTGGAACTGGAATGTTCCCTTTCTCCCTCTCCCCCACTTCTCCCACCAGTGTGTGTGATGTTTTATTCTTAAAGGAACAAAAGCACATCACATGTCCCTCCCGCCCACACTGGAAACATTTGACCCTCCCAGCCACTGGTGGTCCAGCTGGAATGGTGGCTGGTGCTGCAATCCGGCCTCTGAGTCCAGACCCTTTCCGCTGTTCATCTGGGTCCCTTATGGCTCACTTGGTGCAGGTCTCAGTGAGGAGGTCCAGGATTGGAGGTTGAGCAACCAGAAGCCCGGAGATGATCCTCTTGCAGACATCACTGGCATTGCTTTGTGCCACTTCCAGGCACCAAGTGGCTTTGTGCCACTTCCAGGATCATCTTCTGTTGCAACTCCTGGTGCTCTCTCTGGTTTTCCACCACTGCATGAAGTCTATCTGTAAAATCTAGGAAAGGCTCAGAAGGGGATTATTTAATTGAGATAGAACTCTGTCTAGGATCTTTAGTGGGCATGATCTGAAATGCCCTTTTGGCAGCATCCTTGATGTGATTTAACACAGGAGGGGTTACTGGGTTACACTGGGTTTTACTGGTTTGCACTGGGATGGGTTCCTGGGGGTTATTGGGTTATACTGGTTTGTACTGGGATGGGTGTGGGGGGTTACTGGGTTATACTGGTTTGTACTGGGAGAGGGAGCAGCATATGAGTGAGTGCCCTCTGCTAGCAAGGGGGACTTGGTGGCCCATTGTGAGTTTTACTGGTTTATACTGGGATGGGATGTTGGAGGCATTGGTTTATACTGGGTTCTACTGGGATATACTAGTTTGTTCTGGGGTGGGTTGCTGGGAGTTACTGGGTTATACTGGTTTTTACTGGGATGGCATTCTGGGAGTTACTGTGTTTTAATGGGTTACACTGGTTTGTACTGGTTTATACTCATTTGTACAGGGATGGCATGCTGGGAGCATTGGTTAATACTGTGTTATGCTGGGGTGTACTAAATTTTATTGGGATGTACTGGTTTATACTGGGATGGGGGTTGGGACCCACTGGGAGTGACTTCAGGTTCAGCTGGCCTTACTGGTTTATACTGGGAGCTGCCCCCACAGGGGTCAGGGGATAGCGGGTGGCTCCCAGTGCTTACTAGTTTATACTGGTGCTCTCCTAGTAGAAACCTAGTAGGTAGAAGTGGGAGCCCCAAGACCATACTGGGAGCCCTCAGACCTGCCTTTCATGGGTAGACCTGATGTCCCCAAATCCCTTTTTGCTTGAATGGGTAGACCTGATGTCCCTAAATCCTTACTGGCTTGAATGGGTAGACCTGGTTTTCCAAAATCCCCATTGACTTCAATAAGGTAGATCTGGTTGCCCCTAAATCCCATACTGGGAGTGGGTTTGAGTGCATTAACCCTTACTGGTTTATTCTGGGAGCTGCCACCTCTGGCCACAGGGGCTTGGGGGCAGCACACAGTGCTTATTGATTTGTACTGGTGCCCTCCCACTCCACACCTGGGACCACCGGAAGGCACTGGTGGCCAAGCAGGACCCTGAGGCCAAGATGGCCTTTGCCAGGGCCCTGCTGAGCTGTGACTTCTCCAACTTCTCGGCCTGGCACCACCGGCTGCAGCTCCTGGTGCTCACCAGGAACTGCAGGAAGGGCGACGCCAGGATGCTGCCCCCAAAAAGCTGAAGGAAGGTGAGAGATTCCCCCAGAAAAATTCCCAGAATTTTTATGGGATCCTATCCCCCAAATTCTCTAGCCCCTTGCTTGAAGTTGAGCTCTGTTGGGTTGGATGGTGTCTCAAAAATTCCCATTGGCTTAAATGGGTAGATCTGGTTTTCCCTAAATCCCCATTGACTTCAGTGGTAGACCTGATGTCCTTACAGTCGTTAATGGATAGACCTGGTGTCCCCAGATCACCATTTCCATTGATGGGTAGACCCGGGTTCCTGAAATCCCCATTGGTTTCAATGGGTAGACCTGGTGTCCTAAATCCCCAATTGACTTCAATGGAGGTAGACCTGTTGTCCCAAATATCCCATTCACATCAATGGCTGGACCTGATTTCCCAAATTCCCCTCATTAAGGGGTAGACCCAGTGTCCCACTGAGCCCATGGGTTTCAGTGGGTAGACCTGATAACCTCAAATCCCCTTTGTCCCTAATGGGTAGACCTGATGTTCCTAAATTCCCTATTGTTTTTAATGGATAGACCTGGTGTCCCTAAATCCTCATTGGTTTGAACTGGTAGACTTGGTGTCCCTAAATCCCCACTGTCCTTAAAGGGTAGACCTGATGTATAAAAAAAAATCCCATTCTTTCAATGGGTGGACCAGATGTCTCTAAATTCCCATTAACGGCTGGACCCAATTTTCTAAATTCCCCACATTAGTGGCTAGACAAGGTGTCCCAAAATTCCCTTTGAATTAAATAAGGTAAATCTGATGTCCCTAAATCTCCATTGCCTTGAGTGGGTACACCTGGATTCCCCAAATCCCCATTGCCCTTAATAGCCATGGTTTCCAAAAAATCCCTCTTGGTTTTGTTGGGTAGGCCCCATGTCCCTAAATCCCTAAACCCGTTGTCCTTAAACATCATTGGTTTCAATGGGTAGATTTGTTATCCCTAAATCCTCATTGGATCAAGAGGTAGACCTGTTGACTCTAAAAATCCCCATTGATTTCAATGAGTAGATCTGGTGTCCCTAAAAATCCCCATTGGTTTAGATGGGCACACCTGGATGCTCCCATTCAGATCTCAGAGTGTCCCCTCGCTGCCCCCTGGAGATTTTGGGGTGCCCCCTTTGCCCCTCTCCAGAGCTGCAGCTGGTGCAGAATGCCGTCTTCACTGACCCCACAGACCAAAGTGCCTGGGTGTACCTGCACTGCATCCTCTCCTGAGGTAACTCGGGGCTCCCTCCCATCCCTGGGGCCCTCCCCTGGAGTTTTGGGGTGCCCCCTGAATGTTGGGCTGTGCCTCCAAAGCCCCCCTGCAGCTGAGGGTCATCTGTGTCCACGCTGACTGGGAGGATGCAGCAGTGGCCGTCATCTTCTCCCAGCCCATCAGGGTGAGTGGGGACCTCTGAGAACCCCAAAAAAATCACCTGAACCCTCCAAAAAATCATGCTGGCACTCCCCAAAACTGCCTGGATACACCTGAGAACCCCCCAAAAATCACCTGGGTACCCCCAAAAATCACCTGGATACATCTGGGTACTCCCCCAAATCACCCGAGCACCCCCCAAAATTACCTGGGAACCCCTCAAAAGTCACCTGGATACATCTGGGTACCCCAAAAAATCTTCAGGCCCCACCAAACTGGTGTTTGTGAAATCCATTGCTGTGACTGGCTAGACTTGGTGTCTCTAAATCCCTATTGACTTTGACTGGGTAGACCTGGTGTCCTGTCTACCCCCATTTATCCACAATAAACTTTCCCAGCGCTCCCAGGAATGCCCCAGGACTCCCAGTAACCCCAGTGCCCCCCCTTAGCCACCTCCAGTGCTCCCAGGAATAGCTCCCAGTTTGACTAGTTTGCCCTCCCAGTCCTCCCAGTAACCCCTCCCAGTGCTCCCAGTTTGCCCAGTTTCCCCCTTTCCTCCCTCCCAGTGCTTCCAGTTCTCCACCAGCGCTTCCAGTTCCTCCCCAAGTGCTTCCCCTTTGCCTTTCCCAGTGTTCCCAGTTTAACCAGTAACCCCTCCTGATCAAGCCCTATTAATGGACATCCCTGGTGTCCCTAAATCCCCATTGACTTTAATTGGGTAGACCTGGTGTCCTGTGATAGTTGGACTAGGAGAAAATAAAAAGTAAAACAGGCCTGAACTTTAAAAGTCACATTTACACATTCTAAAGAATAAAGGGAAAAAAGAAATTGAAATTTCAAAACACTTCCCTTTCTCCCACAAACTGTTCACTTTCCCATAACCAACACAAAGAGACAATACTCTGATTTTTGAGTCAGTTTCAACAATTTAAACAATATCTTTCATCACCTTGGGAGAGGAGTCTCTCTGGAGTCCATGAAGACATTCACCACAAGAAACAGTCTGGTGGCTCCCAATGTCACAAACCTGACACCACCTGGAATGTTGCAGATTGTGCCATCTCATCCATGAGCAGCCTTTCTCTTGCATACTCATGGGCCTCTCAGTGTATTTGAGGTATTTGTTTAGGAATGCTTTTTTTAGTATTTCACAGAGATCCTCTTTTTCTATCTTTAAAATTGTCTCTCTCTCATGAGACCTCCTTTTACTAGAGCCAAAGGGCCAAATCTGCGTCTCAGACAGCTGAGACCTCTTTTAATCTCAGGAGCTGGGGAACTTCCTCTGCAACATTCCCAATGAAATCTCAATTACATCAGTCTATTACCTTCAGCTAGAACAGCATTCCCCCAAAACAGCATCAATAGATTACAAGAAATAGTCCATTTCTCCATGGTTAACATCTAAAGAAGTCCAGTCAAAAATGTCCACTTCCTCAATCCTTTCTTCCAGGTAACTTTTATCAGTTCTTTTGCTGTATCATGCTTTCTCTCTACATTTTAAATAACTCTGATCTCCTTCTCTCCCTCTGGGAAAGGGTTGGAGTTCTGAAAGCTTCATGTTGCCAGGAAAGGGTTAAATCTGCCCAAGGTCTTTCTCTCTCTCTTGCTGTAGCTTGCAGATGTTAGAATGATATTTAAACCTTTTATGTCCATGGAGAAGTAACTACTTTCAATTGGTTCTTTCCTGAACTTCTTGAAAACTCATTTGCTGGTCAAAACCACCACAGCATGAGAACTGTTTAAAAAAGATATACGAAAATTTTCGTTAGTTAGACTACGTGCATAAGTAAAGGTGTATGTTCCTTATTAACTTTCTGTAGAATTTTGCCAATTTTATTGACGCTAATTGCTTTGCACCAATGAATATAATAAGTTATTGTAATGTAGTCACTAACTTAAGATCACACTTTGTTAAGAGTATATAAGCAAGAGAACACGCAGAATAAAAACTTCTTCCATTTTGGATCTTGATAATATGTGTGTGTATGTCACGTCCGAGTGGTCCAGTGTTGCCCTCAGCTCAGGACGCTCGAGATTGAGGAAAAAGAACAAAATCTGGGGCTTTTCCCACCAAAAATTAGGAATTTCCAACCCTGAAAGTTGTGGGTTTAACCTCAAAATATTTGGGATATCAGGATGGATTTTTTTGAAATCAGGTCTACCCTTTGAAATCAATGGCAAGGAAAGGACATCAGGTCTACCCATTGAACTGACTAAATAAAACCACCCACCAGATCTACCCCTATAATATCAATAGGAAATTAGGGACACCGGATCTACCCAGTTAAAGACAATGGAGATTTAGGGACACCAGGTCTACTCCTTTTAAAGTCAATGGGGATTTTAAAGCCACCAGGTCTACCCATTACAAGGGTTTGATTGGGAAGGGTTACTGGTTAAACTGGGAGCACTGGGAAAGGCTAAGGGAAGCTCTGGGGGAAGAACTGGAAGCACTGGTGGGGAATTGGAAGCACTGAGAGGAAGGAACAGGGGAAACTGGTCAAACTGGGTGCACTGGGAGGGGTTACTGGGATCACTGGGACTGGCTAAGGGGGAGCACTGGGGTTACTGGGAGCTCCGGGGCATTACTGGAAGCACTGGGAAAGGTTACTGTAGATAAATAGGGGTAAACAGGACACCAGGTCTACCCATGCAAGTCAATAGGGATTTAGGAACACCAGGTCTATCCTTTAAAGTCAATGGGATGAATGGGACACTGCGTCTACCCAGTCAAAGCAGTGGGGAGTCAGGACCACCAGTTTGGGCAGGGCCCCAAGAATTTTTGGGGGTACTTAAAATTCTTTATCCAGTTGATTTCTGGGGAGAATCCAGGAGATTTGGGGAGATACTCAGGTGTATCCATGTGGTTTTGGGGGGGTACCCAGGTGATTTTTGGGAAGAACTTAGAAGATTTTTGGGAGTATCTAGCTGATTTGGTGAGGGAGGGTACCTAGATGTATCTAGGTGATTTTGAGGGTACTCAGGTGATTTTTGGGTGGATCCTGGTGATTTTTTTTGGTTACTAAGGTTGTTCAGGGGTACCCAGGTGATTTTGGGGGTTCCCAAGTGTCCCCACTCACCCTGACAGGCCGGGAGAAGATGACGGCCACTGTCGCGTACTCCCGGTCGATGTGGACTCAGATGACCCTCGGTGGTGGGGGGGCTGTGGGGGGACACCCCAACATTCAGGGGGCACCCCAACATTCAGAAGGCACTGAATCATGATTTTAAAGAGCTAATATTTTAGGTAAGGGATGGAAGCAATTTATATGGATCAGGGTGTAAGTCAGATTAGCAAATGATAGGTTAATGATTATTAGATGCTTAAGCTAAGGCTAATTGTTGTATTGCTTGCCATTATGAGCTTGTTTATAGAAGGAAGTGGAGTAAGTGAATTTTTATAAGAACAGATTGAAACCAGTAAGAACAATGACCAGCACCTGGACTTTATGTACGTCAATCACAAAGCAGGGGACCTTGGATCATTCCAGAGGTCACAGAGACCTGATGAAGACTCTCCTGACTTCATCTTTGAGACCACTAATCCAAATCAAGATAAGAATTGCACACACATGAAGGACTAATAGCCTCATTTAATACAGAGCGGGGATGGGAGGTGCTGGGGTTATGCACATGTATTGTATGTAAGATCTTGGGAAATAAATGGAGGGCAAAGAACCTTGAATGTTGGGGTGTCACCCCACAGCCCCCCCATCGCCGAGGGTCATCTGCATCCATGTCGACCAGGGGGACATGACCATGGCTGTCATCTTCTCCCGGCCTGTCAGGGTAAGTGGGGACATTTGGGAAGCCCCCAAATCACCTGGGTACTCCCAAAATCACCTTGATATCCGCCCGAAATCATCTGGGTACCCCCAAAAGTCACCTGGATGCACCGAAAAATCACCTGAGTACCCTCAAAATCTGGATGCATCTGAGTAGTCCCCAAAATCACATGGGAGCCCCCCAAAGTTTCCTTGATCTCCCCCAAAATCACCTGGGAGTACCCCTGGGATGGCTGGGACCCCGGTGGGGGGTGCTGGGGCTGGACGGATGGGATGGCCGAGACAGGGGTTCGGGGGTCCTGGTGCTGAGCATGGCTGCTCCCAGTGTGAGCCCAGTTGTCCCTCCCATGTGGTTCCAGTTTCCTCGGCACTCCCAGTATGAGCCCAGTCACTGCCAGTCATTCCCCATTATGATGCAATTTGCCCCTAGCATGGTCCCAGTTGCTCCCAGGACGCTGACCTGGGGTGTCCAGCACAGTGGGGATGGATCAGCCCCTGCTCTGCTGCTCCTTCCCCTTGTCTCCCCCAGGCACCTTGCAGAGCCCCAGCCATGCTGTTTGCCCCCAGCCTGCCCACGGCCAGCCTGGGGCTGCTCCCGGGGCTTTTCTGTGCTCAGCATTGGCCTGGGCAAAGTGTTCTGGAGAGAGCCTGGGCAAGGAGCCTGCAGCCCCCAGGCCCTGGCCTGAGGCGTCAGCGCTGCCCCAGCAGTGCCCATGGCCTGTCCCTGCTGCAGCCCCGGCACTGCCACCCCCAGCACTGTGCCCGGCCCCGAGAGCACTCAGGCCCGACAGCAACACCAGGGCCAGCAGGGCAGCGGGGCAGGGCCACGGCAGCAGCACTGGCAACACCAAGGGCTGCTGCTGCTGCTGGGCACAGCTGCTGTGCCAGCACTGATCTGCCCCCAGCTCTGCACACAGACATTGCTGCTGCAGCTGCAGAGAAGGGAACCAAAGGGGAATCTCTGCAGAAAACTTGGCTAGAAGATCCATGAGTTCTTTTAAAGCCATCAAGTGCGCAGCCCCTCATTGACACAGTCTGTGGGCACAGGGAAGGTGAAGAGAAACAAAATGAGAAATCAAACAAACAATGACATTTATTTGTGGAAAAGATTAAAAATATAAAACACACGAGAAAACCACATAACAAAAAACACATGAAGTATCAAAGATGACTTTAATTACAAGTGATTTGCAGAAATTGGCCAGCAGTTTAATGTTCCTGAAAACAAACAGTCATCAGTCTCCACACTGCAGCCTTGAGCTCCTGGTTCCTCAGGCTGTAGATGAGGGGGTTCAGGGCTGGAGGCACCACTGAGTACAGAACTGACAGGACCAGATCCAGGGATGGGGAAGAGATGGAGGAGGGTTTAAGGTGGGCAAATATACTTGTGCTGAGGAACAGAGAGACCACGGCCAGGTGAGGGAGGCAGGTGGAAAAGGCTTTGTGCCGTCCCTGCTCAGAGGGGATCCTCAGCACAGCCCTGAAGATCTGCACATAGGAGAAAACAATGAAGACAAAACAACCTAATACCAAACAAGAACTAACAGCAAGAAGTTCCAGTTCCCTGAGCTTTCTCTGTGAGCAGGAGAGCTTGAGGATGTGTGGGATTTCACAGAAGAACTGGCTCAGGGCATTGCCATGGCACAGGGGCAAGGAAAATGTTAAGGTGGTGTGCATCAATGAATAGAGAAAGCCACTGGCCCAGGCAGCTGCTGCCATGTGGGCACAAGCTCTGCTGCCCAGGAGGGTCCCGTAGTGCAGGGGTTTGCAGATGGACACGTAGCGGTCGTAGCACATGATGGTCAGCAGGAAAACCTCTGCGGACATGAAGAATATAAAGAAAAAGAGCTGAGCAGCACATCCTGCATAGGAGATGTTTCTGGTGTCCCAGAGGGAATTGTGCATGGCTTTGGGGACAGTGGTGCAGATGCAGCCCAGGTCGGTGAGGGCCAGGTTGAGCAGGAAGAAGAACATGGGGCTGTGCAGGAGGTGGCCGCAGGCTACGGCGCTGATGATGAGGCCGTTGCCCAGGAGGGCAGCCAGGGAGATGCCCAGGAAGAGGCAGAAGTGCAGGAGCTGCAGCTGCCGCGTGTCTGCCAATGCCAGCAGGAGGAAGTGGCTGATGGAGCTGCTGTTGGACATTTGCTGTGTCTTTGTGTGGGGATCTGTAAAAATGTAATCATCGAATAGTTCAGTTTGGAGAGGACTTTCAATACCCAGCACAGCTTGGTGGCAATTTCCCCCCACTGCCTGCCCAGGGCTCTGCTGCCTGCAGCTGTCCCTGCCTGCAGCTGCTTCCCTGTGCCCAGGGCTGGGCCCTGCCAGGGCTGCCAGAGCCCAGCCCAGCCCTGGGGGCTCAGCTCTGCCCTGCAGAGCCCTCCCAGCTCAGGCACTGCCCAGGGCCAGCTCTGGCTCTGCAGGCTCTGATGGCAATGTCAGAGCAACCCTGAGGAGGCTGGAAAAGCGACACTGGTGCTGCCTGCAAGGGACCCTGTGCTGATTTCTGACACATCCTGGTTTATTACAATCTGAGAGAAAATTATTTTCTTTTTCTCAACTTTAGCTGAGAGGTGAATATCTATGTGCAATTGCCCATCCAGACAACACAGAGCAGTCCGTAAAAACCCAGGATTTTTCCTTTTATGCAAACTCTGCCTTGCTGTGCTCTCTGTATAATCTGCTTGGAAATGTTCTGCAGTTAAATCTCATGCAAGGATCAGTCCTGAATAATGCAGCATCCTCAGCACAAAAGGAGAAAACTTCCACACCTTAGCAGCTGTTTCTTTCCACCCATTTCTTGTCCCCCAGCGCTGGCAGCAGCTCCCAGGGCTGGCTGAGAGCTGTCCGTGGCAGGCAGCAGAGTCCCTGGGCCAGCACGGGGCCCTGGGCTGCAGGACCCTGCTCTGCACCACAGCCCTGGGCACCCCTGGCTGCTCTACACAAGAGATCATCAGAGAATGTACTCACAGAGTCTGTAGGCATTGGGATGTTGCAGCTTGAGGAGATCACTGCAGGAGCTGCAGCTGCATTGTCCTGCAGCCAGAGGTTCCTGTGCCAAGGGCTGGCAGTGATTCTCCCCCAGTCCCTTCTCAGCACCTTCCCAGCCCTGAGTGATTGAAGCTCTCTGTGCCTGTGTGCTGTGCCCGGGGTGGCTGCAGGCAGTGCCCCAGCCCTGCTGGGCTGGCAGAAAAGCTGCTCATCCAGAGAAATGTGTTTTTAAGCTCTTCTTGGTTACCAGGATCTCCCTCTGGATGATGAGCTCAGCCGAGCTCATCAGCACAGACACAGCACAAGGACTTTAATGACCCTCTCAGGGCTTTGTGCTGAGGCCCTGAACATCAGTCCCTGAGAGGGAGCTGAAGAAACCTCTCCAGAACTCCAAGGCAGAAGCCAACTCCAAAGTTTCTGGAAGTTTTAATGGGTCCCACTGAGGGACACGACACAGAAAGTGTCCCCAGGCCCCAGGCAGAGCAGAGAACTGCAGGCAGTGATGACAAGTGGGGACAAAGAGAAGCCAAGGCTTGGTGCCCTGGGCCACAGCAGCCTCTGTGCCACCAAGGGCACTGAGGAGACACCTTGTCCTGAGGCCCTGGGGCCTCCTGGCACAGCCCCAGCAAGGCTGGGCACTGTCAGCCCCTTGTGCTGCCCTCAGCATCCCCCTCCCATGCCAGTGGCCTCCAGGATGTGCTGGAAGGAGTCCCTGGGGAAGGAGCCTTGGTCAGCAATGGCCCTGGGGGGCTCCTTCATGCTGCCAGGGACTGCAGGTTTTTCTGAGGACTTTGGGTTTGGCTTTTGCCTTGGAGTCTCTGAGAGGTTTCTGCAATCCTGGCTTCCAATTCTCTGCTTTTAATGAGTCCCTTGAGAGGCTTTGTCAGTAACAACACTCAGTGGGGCCCATTAATGCTTCAAGGTACTTCAGTTATTTTAAGGTACTTGGTGTTTCCTTTTCAAAGTGACTCTAGGAAAAGTTTGTGCAATCATTGCCCCAACTATGTACTTTATCAGGTCCCATGGGATTCTTGGTCAGTAAAAATACTCAGTAGGGATCATTCATACTTCTGAGTACTCAGGGGTAATTTAAGTACTTCTTTTTTGTCACTGAGTCGCTATGAATTTTTTGTGCAATTTTGGCCTCCAATTCTCTGATCCAAGGACTCCATGAGGAGCCTGTGTTGGGCATGGACATCAGTGGGACCCATTATTGCTTTGAGACACTTTTGGGTTTTCTTCTGACTTTTACTCCTGGCAAAGTTTGTGCAATCTCCTCTCAGGCCCTGAGGTTCCAGAGTTCAGCACCAAATGCACCACAGGGCTCATTGGGATAGCGAAAGTCCTGGGGAACCATGGCTGTGCCTTGATTTCCCCTGGTCTGGTGCAGTTCATTAGGAAAATATCCTGCTGCAGTTATGGAGAAATAGTTCAAAAACATTTTGGAAATATGTATTCCATTTTTAAGGGCATATTTTTAAAAATTCTCTTATTACACAAGAGGTGATTGCAGAATTTAGTTATTGATATTGACCAAGGGTCTCTCCTCAGGAGGTCTGGCCTGGTAAGAGAAGCTGTGCCTTGAGGTCCACATTTCCTCACCTCCATCCTATCTCTTCTCACTTACCAGGGTCTTGCTTTGCTTGGAGAACTGGCTGCACACAACCAGAGAAGGGTTTTCTTCTTCTTTTTTTGAAGCAATCTCAAACGCCTGAGTTTCCCCATTGAAAACAGATACACTCCTCAAGTGTGTGCCAAGCCCAAGGTGCCACCAAGGAGGTTCCCCTTCCCCAAGGCAGAACCATGCAAGGAATGACTTAGACACACAGGAAGTTCTACAATAAACACAAATCCAGAGTTGGCTGAAGGCAGAATTAGACCAACTGCTGAAGGACAGACAAGCTTTGAACTCCTTGCAGCTCAAAGCTCCAGCTGGGTTGTTGGGAGGTGTGTGAGTGAGGCAAGAGTGAGGGCAAGGGAAATGCAGAGAGCCCTGGAAGTGCTTCTGTGCAGCCAGGCTGTGGGGAAGGGCACTGCAGGCCTGGCCTGGGCCAGGAGTGAGGCTGGATCATCATGCCAAGCTGCCCTGGGCCATTGCAAGGGGCTGTGGCCATGGACACTGCACTGAGCCCACTGTGGCAGCGCCTTGCTCAGGGCTGGTGTCAGTGACCAGAGGCAGAGGGGATCCCTTGCTGGGGGCTTGTGCCATGGCCACCTGCCCTGTGCCGCGCTGGCTGCTCAGGCCCCGCGGAACCAGCAGCAAACGCCACTGCCAGGGCCAAAGGCCAGCTCAGGCAGACAGAAAGGGGCAGGGCTGGGCACTGTTTCCATGGCAGCCCTCACTGGGACACCACCCCTGGGTCACCTGGCATGGCAATTGCCATGGAAACCCGGCTCATGGGAAATGCAAGGGTGGGCAAAGGTTTAGTAGGGCCTGTCCCAATAGGACAAAGGGTGGTGGTTTTAAACTAAAGAAAGGAGTTCAGATAAGGAGAGATAAGGAGGAAATTTTTGATGGTGAGGTTGGTGATCCAGCAGGACAGGTTCCCAGGGAGGTGGTCAATGCCCCATCCCTGGAAACATTCCAGTCCAGCTGGGACAGGGCTCTCAACACCTGAGCTGCTCAAAGATGTCCCTGCTCATGGCAGGGGTTTGGAGGAGATGAGCACTGGAGAGCTCTTCCCATGCAAACCATTCCAGGACTGCATGGGGAGAAGGGGCTGCTCCCTGGACTCCATGCACTGCCTTGACTCCTCCTTGTCTCTGCTGGAGCCCACATGCAGCAGCAAAGGCAGCCCCTTCTGTGGCCTTTGCTGGCCCTGCCTTCCCCAGGGGCTGACAGAGCCAGGCTGGCCCAGGTGACCTTGAGGCTTTGCAGGGCTCAGGCGCAGCGGCTGTGCCAGGCTCAGGGCTGAGGTCACACTCTGTGGGCTGGGGCAGAGCCCAGGCAGAAAGGAGCCCTGAAGCAGCAGCAGCAGCTCTGCAGTGCTGGCCACCAGGCCGGGCTGCCAAGGGAGGCTTGTGGCCATGGCCTGGGAGCAGCTGCTGCTGCCAAGGTGCCTTTGGTGCCTCAGGCTCTCCCTGGCACAGCTCCCAGCACAGCACTCTGCACTTGTGCCTGAGGCCTTCACTGTCTTGGGGCTGGCCTGGGGCTTTTCCTGCAGTGGGATCTGCCCTGGTGCTGGCACAGGAAAGGCAGTTCCTGTTGGAGCAGGAGGCTCTGCCTGCAATGGCCTAAAAGAAGTCCAACAAAGCCCTTTTTACTTCCAAATTGCTTCCTAGAGCACTACCTTCTAGTATTTGTTATAGCTCCTGTACTGTGGAGTAAATAATTTTTTTTTTTTTTTTTTTTTTTTTTAGTTTGCGGTGTCAATAAGCCTTTCTGTCCAATCCTGATCAGAATCAATCGTAGCTGTATTTATACAAATATATTTGGTAGTCCACTGTTAATCCTGGGAGACAAATTACAATTTGGTTTAATTCACTTCTCCAATCTTTTACCTATAAACCTTTGACAAAAGCTTGGGCATGGATGGAATTTTAGAAGTCTAGGCATCCTGGAAGGGTTTTGAGGGTCCATGGTGGTTCTTGGGTGTCATTTCTCCACCTGCTGACTACGCAGGAGTTTCTCCAGTGAAGAAATCCAACTTTTGTCTGAAGTTCCAACTCTGCCCATGACAGGAACACCTGGGAGTGTCTGGGACATCCCGGCTCTTTGGCAGCCTGGGGACTCCTGGGATGTCATCGTGGAGCCCCCGTGAGTGCCTGTGACAGATGGGTGCTTTTGCAGCCCAAAGTGCCCTGGGATGTCCCCATGGAATGGCTGTGACTGCCTCTGAGCACAGGGCTCTTTAGCCTCCCCAGAAAGCCCTGGGAGGTCTCCATGGAGCCCCTGTCTCTGTCTGTGATATTCCAGCTCTTGAACAGCCTGGAGGCTCTTGGGAAGTCCCCATGAAACTCTTTTGAGGGGCTGTGACAACTTGGTTCCTGAGCAGGCAAACATCACCAGCCCCCTGTTGCTATGGTTAGCTCCAGCCCTTCCCTCCAGTCCTGTCCCTGGGCACCAGAGGGAAGAGGTTCCCACAGCCCCAGCCAGGGACGCGCTCCCAAGGCTGTTCCAGGGCAGCCAGGGCTGGCACCAGCTGGGATGCTCGGTTTCCATGGGCCAGGTTTAGGAATGGGATTCCCCAATTTTGTGCTCCTGCTAAAACCGTGCCACTGCTCACTGCCCTCCACCCTCCCATTGAAAGTAAAAGAGGCAAAGATCCCAGGCTGGGATAAGAACAATTTGCTGGGAACAGCAACAAGATATGGAACAAATAGGAAGAGAAACAATATTGATAACAGAAGGGATAAGACAAATGATATACAGGGAAAATTTAAACAACATCAACTGGTTCTTCCAGGCTATCTATTTCCTCCTGCCTGGAAAGGATACCCTTCTCCTTGGGGAGAGAGAGAATCTCTTTCCTGCCCCTGTCAATGACCTGAGATGGAATCAAATACAATGACAGGGCCATGGTCAGACCCTCACATTCTTCCATCCCACTTCACAACATATCCAGGCACATGGAAAGGGACAGGTGTCTTCCTGGCATGGATTCGGAGAAATGTGGGTAACCAGGGCTCTGGCCAGTGTGGGTCCACTGATAAGGGATGAAGTTTTAGATTAAAATAAAGCTGTTCCCGCAGTCAGGGCTCTCACAGGGCTTCCTTTACCAGTGCCTCCGTTGGTGTTGGGTCAAGGTAGAGCTGTCGGTGAAGCTCTTCCCACACTGGGGACACTCGTAGGGCCTCTCCCCAGTGTGGATGCACCAGTGGGTGATGAGGTGGGAGTTCTGCCTGAAGCCCTTCCCACAGTCAGGGCAGCGGAAGGGCCTCTCCTCTGTGTGAATGCGCTCATGAAGGAGGAAATGGGAGCTAGTCTTAAACCTCTTCCCACACTGGGGACATCCATATGGCCTCTCCCCAGTGTGGATCATTTCGTGGATAAATAGTTTGGACCTCTGGTTGAAGCCCTTCTTGCATTCCCCACATTTGTACAGCCTTTCCTCAGCGTGGATGTTCTGGTGGCGGATCAGGCTGGAGTGCTGGCTGAAGCTCTTCCCACATTCCCCACACTCATATGGCCTCTCCCCTGTGTGGGTCCTGAGGTGGACAGTAAGGCTGGAGCTTTGGCTGAAGCTCATCCCACATTCTGCACACTCGTAGGGCCTCTACCCAGTGTGGGTCCTGAGGTCGCGGATCAGGTTGGTGCTGTCTGTGCAGCCCTGCCCACATTCCCCACACACGTAGGGCCATTCCCCAGTGTGGATCCTCTGGTGGCGGATCAGGTTGGAGTTGTTGCTGAAGCTCTTCCCACACTCCAAGCACTCATAGGGCTGCTCCCTGTCATGAAGCTGCTCTTGGGCCACCAGGTCTGAGCTCTGGCTCGATCCCTGGCCACGTTCCTGGCACAAGGTGGGTCTTTCCTCTTCAGATAAGCTTGGGATGGGTTTGGAGCCCCTCCTCCTGTGGGATCTCTGGGGCTTTTCCTCTACATTGGATTCCTGTTCCAGAGAGCCGCTCAAAACGGTCTCTTCCATGAGGTTCTTCTGAAGGGACTTTTCCTCCCTGGTCTCTGTCCTCAGCTCCTTGTCTGGGGGAGGAAGGACAAGGACAGGATGGGATTTGCCTCCATGCCAGAGGGAATAGGAAGGAGATCGCCCCAGTGAATCCCTGGCAGGATGGTGTTGGCAGCGGGGTTGTCCTGCAGCCAGGGGCCATGCTGGGCTGGGAGATGGAGCAGGAGAGAGGGAGAAAGGGGCAGTGAGTTCCTCCTCACCTGCCTGGCTGTCCCAGGGCATCTTCCTCTTCCTTGCAGTCTCCTTCTCCATCTGGTCAAGGTTTGGGAATGGGAAATCCTGGTTTGGGGAAAAACAAGGGATAAGCACATTGAGTTTAAATGTTCCTCTGCCCAAGTCCATCTCTAGAAGCCACCAGACATCTGGGGCCCATATAAACCTCCCAAACACCAAGATTGAGCCCTGCAAATGCCTCCAAGGAATTCCCTACCCCTGGTCTCTCCCCTTTGGTGTTCAGGGGTCCCCCCTGTCCCAGCTGCTGGGTGTCACGCTTGTATTGAGGGTCCCCCATCTACTCAGTCCCAGCCCTCCCCAGGCTGCTGGGAGTCCCAGGAATACAAAAAGTTCCCCTTTTCCATCTCCCCACTTAGGGATGCTGGGGGATTTTGGGGTTCCTGGGGTCCCTTCTCCCCTTTCTCTGCTTCAGGGTGCAAGGGGTCCAAGGAGTCCACTCTGCCCCTCTTTAGGCTGTTGAAGTTCCCACAAATCACGGCACTCCCCCCTTTCTGGGCTCCCCACTTTGGGGTCCTGAGGGACACAGGGCTCTGCTCCTCCAGGCTGCCTCTGCTGGCAGCTGCCACTGGAAACCCCAGTGTCCCCCCAAGGGGCATTTTCCACTCAGCTTTGCAGTTCTTCATTCTCCAAAAATCCCCCCCCAAAGAAAACCCCAGCTCAGGGACCTCCCAGAATATCTGGGTCAAGCTGCCTAGAGAGATCCAGCAGCCGTCGGAGGTCCCTCACTTTCTCCTCACAGCTCCAAAGTCCCATTCCTGTCAGTCCTGCAGAGCCTCTGCAAGCTCCTCCTTTGCCACAAACGGAGCCCACAGCCAGACGACACCAGCAGATGGGCCCCCCCTGGCCTGTGGTGCTCTGGCAAGGGAGCAGTCATAGGCAGGCAGGAGGCGCCTGCGAACATTCTGAAGAATTTGGGAGGATGATCTGGCTTCCCCAAGGGACGTTCCCATGGTGCCACTCAGGAAACTGAAATGGGGAAGTGGGGCCAGAGAGGAAAGTGGCAAACCAGGGGATGGGTCTGTTTGCAGGGGAGGGGAACAGGGGTGGGAATAGGAGGAAATTCTGCAAGCAAGGGATCAGGAAAGAAGCGCCAAGGTATACAAAGGAAATGTGGGGGATTTTTGGGGGTGGCTGGCCAGCAGCCCTTGGCTTGAGCCAAACGTCTGCAGTGGCAAGAAACTCCAGGTGATTGGGAACAAACTTTCTAGGTGACTTTCAGAGGCCCCCACAAACCTTGAGTGGGTTTCCCTGCTGTCCTCAGCCCTTCCTGGCCCCCAGGGCTGATGGCATTTGGTGCTCCCTCAGTTCATCCTCCCCACACCCAACACACCATGGGGGGGTTGCTGACAGCCTGCTCTGGGCAGTGCAAACAGTGGGCTCCTGAGGCCAGTGCTGCCGTGTCTGTGCCTGCAAAGGATGCGCACCTGTGTTAGCTGGGGGGAGAGGCAGGGCTGCAGAGGGGGGTGTTGTTTGGCAGGTGCATGAGGGAGCTGGTGAGACGCTGGCCCTGGGGGTGTCCATGCGCAGTGGGATTGGATTCAGCCCCTGCTCTGGCCTGCTCCTTCCCCTTGGTCCTCCCGCAGGCACTTGGCAGAGCCCAGCCAATGTGTTATGCTCCCAGCCTGCCCACGGCCAGCCTGGGGCTGCTCCCGTGGCTTTTCTGGCTCAGCATTGGCCTGGGCAAAGTGTTCTGGAGAGAGCCTGGGCAAGGAGCCTGCAGCCCCAGGCCTGGCTGAGGCGTCAGCGCTGCCCAGCAGTGCCCATGGCCTGTCCCTGCTGCAGCCCCGGCACTGCCACCCCAGCAACTGTGCCCGGCCCGAGAGCATGGTGAGAGTCCGGCCGAAGACCCTCAATTTTGTCTCACGTTTTCGTCGTGAAATTTGGGGGGGGACGAAGAGGGAAAAACCAAGAAGGCTGAATGTAACCTGCTACCAGAATTGGCCAATTCCCTGCCGCAGGTGTGTTTTGGCTTGGGAACAGAGTTCCCGGACATACATCCTGCTGAAACAATGGTAGTCGCAGCAGCGCTACACTGCTTCGCTGCATTCTGTACCACCTGTGCTGAGGTGTAGAGGGACAGCTTTTGCCCTGTTTCTCCCCTCCTCGCATTGTGGCATGGGCCTGGGCTCCATCATGGGACTTCTCCCCCACTCTGGAGTATTATCATTAATATTCTGCCTCAGAAAAGACCCCTTTTGAGGACCTCCCATGGAAAAACGAAGATCTAATCAGCTCCACGAGGGTTCTGCGAAGGACAAATTATTAGCGGCATGCTACCGAGGGATTTGCGAAGGCGGGACCTATTGGGATTGCTGGCTTGCGAGGACTCGGTCTCTCTCTGTGGTAATTATATCCTATCTGTTCCTATTCCTCTCGTCTTCTCTTTTTGCTTTTTATCTATATAGTTCTCTCTTTCTCTCATTTCTTTCTCTGTTATGCATACATTTTGGTGGGTACATTGAATAAAAGCATAATCAAGTTTTAAGTGAGTTATTGGGATATTGATAAAGCATACTGATTTTGGGTTAAACTGCATTCTGCTTGGGCCTCCTTTGTACTCTAAGACTAAATACAAACTTAGTTCACTTTCACGGGTCGTAACAAGGGTCCGCCCACTGGCTTGGTTGGGAGTCCCTGTGTCCTTTCCTATGACTTTGGGGGTCCCCCCTGACCTTTCCACTGCTGCAAGGCAGGGGGGCACAGCACTCGGCCCCTCCCCTGTTCTTGTCGCCCTGTGATGGTGGGGTGGAGGCCGAGTGGCTGGTGCCCCCCTGCCTTACAGCAAGATGCAGCAGTGGAGGGGAGTTCAGGGGGGTCCCGAGCAATTTGTGGTCCCTGGGATTTGGGGTGACCCCTCAGGCCCCCAGGATCTCCCTGAACACGCTGAACTGCCCCATTGCACAGTGAGAAGGGTCAGACCTGGCACAGGGGTCCCAAGCTCTGTCACCGCAATGGGCCCAGGTATCCCCAAAAACCTACCAGGAATCCTCAGATCTTTCTGGGACAAACCCCAACCTCCCCAGGATCACTATAAAACATCCTGGACCCTCAAAACTCCCCAAGAATGCAAAAGGACATACAGCTCCCTCTCCAAACCCTCCTCAGGAAAATCAAAATTTGATACAGGACCTCCCAACACCCTGTCAGACCCCCCTTGAGAAGGGTTCATACCTGGCAATGGGGGTCCCTATCTCTTCACCAGCAGGTACCCAAAGCAAGCCCCAGGATCCCCCTGGGATTTTACTCTTTAGGACCCCTGAAAACCCTTGGGAACACACAAAAATGCAACCATAACCCCAAAAACCCCGAGATCTGAAACCCTCTCCAGGAACACCCATTTGCATGTTTTACATGCAGCATGGGGTCCCAATCACCATCAATAGCATCACCCAGGTAACCCTGAACCCTTCTGGGAACCTATAAACCCCTTCTTGGCAACTCCAAACTCCAGCCTGAGACGCCCCAAGACCCTCCCAGGACCCCCAAACAACGCTGGGACCCCCCCAACACCCCCAGGGGCTCCAACTGGAATCAGCGGGGAGTGGTGTTCCCTTCTTAAGGGGCAGTTATAGCAGGACCCCAACAAGAGCAGGGGCTTCTAAAGCACTTCTGGTTTTGAAAGACAGTTTGTCTGCCAGGGAGAGCTGGAGCTTCCCCTTTGGAATGGAAGAATGTACCCCTGCTCCTTCAAATTAACATAATTTTGCAATTAGGGGCGGTTCAAAGATATGGGAAATAGAGTAACAGTTCTTTAATAGGAATAAAAACAACAACAAAAAATACAGAGTGTAGTAGTACAAGACAAGCAAGAAAGACTGAAGTCCGGAAAAAATGCTGAACAGAGTAAGGGGATATGACCTGAACCCTGTTTTGGTCAGGGTGTTGGAAAGCAAGTCAATTAAATCCTCAGGCTCGAGGTTCTGTGCGGGTACAGATAATGGAGAAGGAAAGGTCTAGTGGTTAAGCGAGGATGGGTCTGCGTCTTTCCCTCTGGATAAAAGGACCGAGATGCCTGCTGGGTACCTCCGAGTGCGCTCTAGTTTTATACCAGGTAGGGCTAATGGTGGTGGCCCTCCTCAGACATGGGGTGGACGTCTCACGCATATTGGATGCATGTAAAGGGTCGGCACTTCCTGCTGGAGAGCCTGTCAATGCCTAATTGAGCAAGCTTACAGAATAGTCTCCCTGGAGAATGGATGCAGGAGGTGAAGGAGATAAGAACACTGCACCACGCCTGTGCCTTCTTTAATAGCTGGGCTCTATTATCAGAAGGCATCTGCCTCTTCCCTCCTCCGTGGAGATTACAAGAGATCAAAGAATTATATCTGCTTCTTTACAACAGATGAAGTTGCACTCCACATAACTTTGGCATCTTACTCATCAACAGCGCAGTCCTTCTTCAGTCAGATGCGCTGTTTCTCTCAATTCTCACATTTCCCAAACATGGGATTCCGCTTTCACATTGCCCTCACCTGAGGCTAAACTATGGCCCAGTCCAGGTCCATATGCAAGTCCCCAGTAGCTCTAAGGATGGATCCACAGGACCTCGTAGTCACTGCAGGTATGGTTCCATGTCACTCCCATTACAATCCAGTTTTTGGCCAGTCACTCCTAGACTAGCTCCTGGTATTAATTCCAGTCATGCTCTCACAGTGAAACTACCCTTTCGTCCCCCAGTGTGAGTTCCAGTCACAGCCAGAACTTGTCCATCACTCCCGTCTGATTCCAGTATGATCCCAGTCACTCTCAAATACACCCAGTACTCTTCCAGTCCTCCCTGTAATGACTCCAGTCAGTTCCAGTAGGATCCCAGTATGACCAGCATGGGCACAGCTGCTCCATTATAATCCAGCATGGTTTCCAGTTGCTCCCATTTACCCCACTGTGGTTTTCAGTCTCTCCCAGTGTATCCCAGTTGTTCTCAGTTAAATCCGAGTTGCCTGAGTCATCTTCCAGCCTGATCCCAGGTTGCTCACAGCCACTCCAGTCATCCTCAGTGCCCGTTCCCAGTTGCTGCCAGTATGGTCCCAGGGTCCCAGCATAGGGCCCAGCCTTTTCCCACTGCACTCCCAGTAGGATCCAGTTCCCTCAGCATGGTCTTCCAGTTGCTCCCCGTTCCTCCCAGTGTTGTTTCCAGTTGCTCCCAGTTGCCCATGTCTAGTCCCAGTCACTCCATAGATGATCAAGTGCCTCCAGCGCGGTCCCAGTCATGCCCAGTTGCTCACAGTGTAGACCAGTCACTCCAACCTGCTCACAGCAGTTCCCAGCATGGTCCCACTTCTCCCCAGTGTGCCAGTTTGAAACAAAAACCAACAGGAGATCTCAGGTAAGAACTGTTCCATGACCCATTTCTCATAACTCTGGGGGGATATCTTCTGTTAATGGGCCAGCTGTTCAAACCAGGTGGGGCAGTGTTCTTTATCTCTTCCACCACCCACACTCCCTCCAGGGAGATATCTTATCTTATGGGCATTGAGTCTCAGTGCATCACTGATCAAATTCCATCATCCATTGTGAGATGCTCCACCAGGGGGAGGAGCCAAGCATTCCTTCCTGGATATAATTGGAGATTTAGCACACCAGGAGCAGCCTGTTTCCACTGGATTCCCAGAGGAACACCAGACCCATCTACACCACCACTGGACCTTCAGAGGAAAACTGCACCCTTCTACAGGATCATTGCTTCAACAAAACCACATCTGTGACTCCAGGAGGACTGCAGCCACGATTTGATTGGACTGCTACCAACACCTGCTTAACCAGGTGTCAGGTTGTATTCTGACTCTGTCAGCATTTCTTTTTCTTACTACTGAATTTTTAGTTTAATTTTCCTTCTAAAGAAATGTTATTCCCATAATATTTGCATGAGAACCTGTTAATTTCAAAATTATGTGGGTTTTATGTAAGGGTTTACGTTTTCTATTTCAAGGGATGCTCTTGCCTTCCTTAGCAGACACCTGTCTTTCCAAACCAAGAC
>JAJEOU010001207.1:94783-136301 GCA_021534815.1 Acrocephalus arundinaceus
CATTGTATTCGATCCCATCTCAGGTCATTACCAGGGCTAGGAAAGGGACTCTATCTCTCCCCCAAGGTGAAGGGTGTCCTTTCCAGGCAGGATAGGACGAGCCAGTTGATGTTGTGTAGTTTTCCCTTTATATTGTTAGTTTTATCCAGTTTGTTATCGATATTGTTTCTGTTCTTTGTTTCTGTTTCCCATTAAATTGTTCTTATCCCAGTCAGGAATCTTTGCTATTTGTACTTTCAATGGGAGGCTGGAGGGCAGTGAGCAGTGGCACGGTTTTAGTGGGAGCAAAAAATTGGGGAATCCCATTCCCAAACCTGGCCCGTGGAAACCGAGCATCCCAGCTGGTGCCAGCCCTGGCTGCCCTGGAACAGCCTTGGGAGCGGGTCCCTGGCTGGGGCTGTGGGAACCTCTTCCCTCTGGTGCCCAGGGACAGGACTGGAGGGAAGGGCTGGAGCTCAGTTGGGGCAGGTTTGGGTTGGATCTGAGGAAAAGGTTTTTCCCCCAGAGGCTGCTGGGACACTGACCAGGCTCCCAGGGAAGGGTCCCAGCTCCAGGGCTCTGGGAGCTCCAGCAGCGTTTTGACAGCACTGCCAGGCCCAGGCTGGCATTGTTGGGGTGTCCTGTGCAGGGCCAGGAGTTGGACTCGAGGATCCTGGAGACCTCCCAGGGCTTTCTGGGGATGCTGAAGAGCCCTGTGCTCAGAGGCAGTCACAGCCATTCCATGGGGACATCCCAGGGCACCTTGGGCTGCAAAGGCACCCATCTGTCACAGGCACTCACGGGGGCTCCACGGTGACATCCCAGGAGTGCCCAGGCTACCAAAGAGCTGGGATGTCCCAGATACTCCCAGGGGTTCCTGTCATGGGCAGAGTGGGAGCTTCAGGCAAAAGCTTATTTCTTCAGTGGAGAAATTCTTGCTAAATTATGGGGTGGAGAAATGACACCCTGGAGCCACACTGGATCCTCAAAACTCCTCCAGGAGGCCTAGATTTTTAAAATTCCATCCTATGTAAGGAGACTGGGAGCGTCTGGTTCTAATACCAGCCCCAGACTTTATCAAAAGTTTATGTATAAAGAACTGCAGAAGGGGAATTTACCTGAATTTTTTCCACAGGGTTAAAGATTGAATACCAGATATATTTATATAAATTAAGCTATGATTGATTTTGATCAGGATTAGGCAGAAATATTTATTTATACCACAGAGTAAATTTAAAACAGAGTTATCTACAGCAAAGTAAAGGAGATGAAAATACTATTTGAAAAAAGTGCTCTAGGAAGAATTTTTGGAATAATTAGGGCCTTGATGGAGTTGTTTGCACCTGTTTCATGAAGAGCCTCCTGCTCCAGCAGGAACTGCCTTTCCTGTGCCAGCACCAGGGCAGATCCCACTGCAGGAAAAGCCCCAGGCCAGCCCCAAGACAGTGAAGGCCTCAATCACAAGTGCAGAGTGCTGTGCTGGCAGCTGTGCCAGGGAGAGCCTGAGGCACCAAAGGCACCTTGGCAGCAGCAGCTGCTCCCAGGCCATGGCCACAAGCCTCCCTTGGCAGCCCGGCCTGGTGGCCAGCACTGCAGAGCTGCTGCTGCTGCTTCAGGGCTCCTTTCTGCCTGGGCTCTGCCCCAGCCCACAGAGTGTGACCTCAGCCCTGAGCCTGGCACAGCCGCTGCGCCTGAGCCCTGCAAAGCCTCAAGGTCACCTGGGCCAGCCGGGCTCTGTCAGCCCCTGGGGAAGGCAGGGCCAGCAAAGGCCAGAGAAGGGGCTGCCTTTGGCTGCTGCATGTGGGCTCCAGCAGAGACAAGGAGGAGTCAAGGCAGTGCATGGAGTCCAGGGAGCAGCCCCTTCTCCCCATGCAATCCTGGAATGGTTTGCATGGGAAGAGCTCTGCAGTGCTCATCTCCTCCAAACCCCTGCCATGAGCAGGGACATCTTTGAGCAGCTCAGGTTGTTCAGAGCCCTGTCCCAGCTGGACTGGAATGTTTCCAGGGATGGGGCATTGGTCACCTCCCTGGGAACCTGTCCTGCTGGATCACCAACCTCACCATCAAAAATTTCCTCCTTATTTCTCCTTATCTGAACCTCCCTTCCTTTAGTTTGAAACCACCACCCTCTGTCCTATTGGGACAGGCCCCACTAAAACCTTTGTCCACCCTTGCATTTCCCATGAGCCGGGTTTCCATGGCAATTGCCATGCCAGGTGACCCAGGGGTGGTGTCCCAGTGAGGGCTGCCATGGGAACAGTGCCCAGCCCTGCCCCTTTCTGTCTGCCTGAGCTGGCCTTTGGCCCTGGCAGTGGCGTTTGCTGCTGGTTCCGCGGTGCCTGAGCAGCCAGCGCGGCACAGGGCAGGTGGCAATGGCACAAGCCCCCAGCAAGGGATCCCCTCTGCCTCTGGGCACTGACACCAGCCCTGAGCAAGGCACTGCCACAGTGGGCTCAGTGCAGTGTCCATGGCCACAGCCCCTTGCAATGGCTCAGGGCAGCTTGGGATGATGATCCAGCCTCACTCCTGGCCCAGGCCAGGCCTGCAGTGCCCTTCCCCACAGCCTGGCTGCACAGAAGCACTTCCAGGGCTCTCTGCAGTTCCCTTGCCCTCACTCTTGCCTCACCCACACACCTCCCAACAACCCAGCTGGAGCTTTGAGCTGCAAGGAGTTCAAAGCTTGTCTGTCCTTAAGCAGTTGGTCTAATTCTGCCTGCAGCCAACTCTGGATTTGTGTTTATTGCAGAACTTCCTGTGTGTCTCAAACATTCCTTGCATGGTTCTGCCTTGGGAAAGGGGAACCTCCTTGGTGGCACCTTGGGCTTGGCCCAGAACGGAGGAGATTGTCTGAAACTTAAGAGGTTTAGATTGCTTAAAAAAGGAAGAAAGCTCCTGTTTTGGCTGAGTGCAGCCAGTTGTCCAAGCAAAGCCAGGCCCAGGTGAGTGAGGACAGACAGGATGGGGTTGGGGGACGTGAAGCAAGGTTGTCCACACTGGGTGAAACATCAAGGCACAGCTTCTCTGAGCAGGCCAGACCTCCTGAGGAGAGACCCAGGGTCAAAATCCATCACTGAATGCTGCAAACACCTCTTCTCTAAAAAGAAAAATACAACCTTGAAAATAGTAATGTGGATTTCCTAGAAGCTCTTTGAAGTATTTCTCCATAAGTCTAGGAAAAAAGACTTCCTACTGAACTGCACCAGACCAGAGGGAAATGAAGGCACAGCCATGGTTTGTCAGGACTTCCTTGATCCTAATGAGCCCCGTGGTGCATTTGGTGCTGAGCCCTGGAACCTCAGGGCCTGAGAGGAGATTGCACAAACCTTTCCAAAAGTCCAAGTCAGAAGAAAAACCCGAAGTGTCTTGAGGCATTAATAGGTTCCACTGAGGTCCATCCCCAACACAGGCTCCTCATGGGCTCCTTGGAGGAGAGAATTAGAGGCCAGAATTGCAAAAAAATCTCTAAAAATTTCAGTGTTGGAAGGAAAATCCAAAGTACCTTAAAAGTTGTGAGTATCTCGAAGTATTAATGAGCCCCACTGAGTGTTGTTACTAGCTAAGAATCTCAAGGGACTCATTAAAGCAGATAATTGGATGCCAGGATTGCACAAACCTTTCAGACTTAGTGTCAAAAAAGTTCTGTAATAAACTTTGAGTATCCTGAAGCGTTAATGAGCCCCACTGAGTGTTGTTACTGACAAAGCCTCTCAAGGGACTCATTAAAGCAGAGAATTGGAGGCCAGGATTGCACAAACCTCTCAGAAACTCCAAGGCAAAAGCCAAACCCAAAGTCCTTGGAAAAACCTGCAGTCCCTGGCAGCATGAAGGAGCCCCCCAGGGCCATTGCTGACCAAGGCTCCTTCCCCAGGGACTCCTTCCAGCACATCCTGGAGGCCACTGGCATGGGAGGGGGATGCTGAGGGCAGGACAAGGGGCTGACAGTGCCCAGCCTTGCTGGGGCTGTGCCAGGAGGCCCCAGGGCCTCAGGACAAGGTGTCTCCTCAGTGTCCTTGGTGGCACAGAGGCTGCTGTGGCCCAGGGCACCAAGCCTTGGCTTCTCTTTGTCCCCACCTGTCATCACTGCCTGCAGTTCTCTGCTCTGCCTGGGGCCTGGGGACACTTTCTGTGTCATGTCCCTCCCTGGGACCCATTAAAACTTCCAGAAACTTTGGAGTTGGCTTCTGCCTTGGAGTTCTGGAGAGGTTTCTTCAGCTCCCTCTCAGGGACTGATATTCAGGGCCTGAGCACAAAGCCCTGAGAGGGTCATTAAAGTCCTTGTGCTGTGTCTGTGCTGATGAGCTCGGCTGAGCTCCTGGCACAGAGGCAGCTGCTGGCAACCAAGAAGAGCTTAAAAACACATTTCTCTTGATGAGCAGCTTTTTTCCCAGCCCAGCAGGGCTGGGGCACTGCCTGCAGCCACCCCGGGCACAGCACAGAGGCACACAGGGCTTCAATCACTCAGGGCTTGGAAGGTGCTGAGAAGGGACTGGGGGAGAATCACTGCCAGCCCTTGGCACAGGAACCTCTGGCTGCAGGACAATGCAGCTGCAGCTCCTGCAGTGATCTCCTCAAGCTGCAACATCCCAATGACTACAGACTGTGTGAGTACAACTCTCTGAGTATTTCTGGTGCAGGGGAGGTGAAATGCTCATGAAGCTCTGACACACTGAGCTTCTGCCCGCTCTCAATATATTTCCAAGACAAGGATTTATTTTAAAATGAGGACATTTCTTAAGACTATTCTTAAGACTATTTCTTAAGACTATTATTATTATCTAATTTCTATTATCTGAATATTATCTATTATTTCCTAGTATTTGACAATAGGAGCGAGGGAGAACAAATGATAAAGTTATCCCTAATTTTCACCAGTCCCTGGGACATCTCAGGTCTCAGTGATCAGGCTTAGTCTGAGCTGTCCTTTTTCCAAGCTGCAAACAGAACCTGCCCCCAGCCAGTGCCCTGCAAACAGGCAGGGTTCTGTAGGGCCAAGGAGAGTGCACAGAGATTTGGGGTCTGGGAGTGCTGGCAGGGAGAGCTCAGGCACAGGGAAACACCTGCAGGAGGAAAATCTGCAGGAAGCAGAGAGAAGATGAGGCAGTGAGAGAAAACAAAATCCAGAAATGTTGTGGCAGGGAGAGTTCAGAGATCTCCATAGGAGCCCCTGCAGTGCAGCCCCTCCCTCTGAACAAGCCCCCTCCCTCCTGTCCCCCAGCCAAGCCTCTGCCCTCAGGGCTGGGGCTCCAAGGCGTGCAGCCCCTCCTGTGCAGGCAGAGCTGCAGCAGAGCCGTGGGGCAGCTGTGCAGCCCCGGGCCCAGTTCCCTCTGCAGAGCACAGGGCTGGGAGCAGCTGCCCGGCACTGGGGGGCTCTGGCAGGGGGCACAGCTGGCTCAGGGTGACGCTGTCCCCAGTGCCCGGCTGTGGGCAATGCTGTCAGTGCAGCCAGGGCAGGAGCTGCATCTCCCTGAGTCCAATGCCATTCTAAGGACACTTGGGAATCTTCCTGAGATTTCAGTGCAAGCTGGGAGCTTCAATGCAGGATGCAAACCTGTCCTGGAGCATCTTTGTGTTATCTGAAAGACCCACAGAGAAAGGCACAGGTGTTGTGACACTGAAAATGCTATTGGGTTGGTGAAATGAGCAATGTGAGTCCTTGGATAGAAATGTGGAGCTGGGCTGTGGTGGATCCATCTGTTCTCAGCAGTACCGGTGATTTTTAGGGGGAACATGGGAAGCTGATCACCTTCCACCTGAGAAAGGCTAAAGCCCAGAGAAACTGTGAACAGGTCAGAATGACAGACCATGTGCCCTCACTCTCCACTCATCAATTTGCCTCAAAGAACTTGCCCTGTTCTACCCTGGGGGAAGCAGAAATGCTGAGGGTTTTGTAACAAAGAATATCATGACGGACATTGGGGGAGCCTATCAAGAAAACTGCAGAACTCTTGAAAAAAAAGGATAGGGTATATGGGATATGGATTTGATTTTGGTTACAGGTATCTCCTCAAACTCTTATTTGTCTTTTTCTCCATGGCAGTACCCAATGACCAGAGACAGAAAATGTCCAACAGCAGCTCTATCAGCCATTTCCTTCTGCTGGCACTGGCAGACACGCGGCAGCTGCAGCTCCTGCACTTCTGCCTCTTCCTGGGCATCTCCCTGGCTGCCCTCCTGGGCAACGGCCTCATCATCAGCGCCGTAGCCTGCAGCCACCTCCTGCACAGCCCCATGTTCTTCTTCCTGCTCAACCTGGCCCTCACCGACCTGGGCTGCATCTGCACCACTGTCCCCAAAGCCATGCACAATTCCCTCTGGGACACCAGCACCATTTCCTACGCAGGATGTGCTGCTCAGCTCTTCTTCTTTATGTTCTTCATCTCAGCAGAGCTTTCCCTGCTGACCATCATGTGCTACGACCGCTACGTGTCCATCTGCAAACCCCTGCACTACGGGACCCTCCTGGGCAGCAGAGCTTGTGCCCACATGGCAGCAGCTGCCTGGGCCAGTGCCTTTCTCAATGCTCTGCTGCACACAGCCAATACATTTTCCCTGCCCCTGTGCCATGGCAATGCCCTGAGCCAGTTCTTCTGTGAAATCCCACACATCCTCAAGCTCTCCTGCTCTAAATCCCACCTCAGGGAACTTGGGCTCATGGCTATTAGTTCCTTTTTAGGACTCAGTTGTTTTGTGTTCATTGTATTCTCCTATGTGCAGATCTTTAGGGCTGTGCTGAGGATCCCCTCTGAGCAAGGACGGCACAAAGCCTTTTCCACCTGCCTCCCCCACCTGGTTGTGGTCTCTCTGTTCCTCAGCACTGCCATATTTTCTCACCTGAAGCCCCTCTCCATCTCTTCCCCATCCCTGGATCTGGCCCTGTCAGTTCTGTACTCAGTGGTGCCTCCAGCCCTGAACCCCCTCATCTACAGCCTGAGGAACCAGGAGCTCAAGGCTGCAGTGTGGAGACTGATGACTGGATGTGTTCAGGAACATTAAACTGCTGGGCAATTTCAGCAAATTACTTGTAATAAAAGTAAACTTTATTACCTCTTGTTGTTCTGCTAGTTGTTTTTTTCCCTGTGTTTTATATTTTTTATCTTGTCCACAAAGAAATGTCATTGTTTATGCCATTTCTCATTTTGTTTCTCTCCACCTTCCCCATGGCCACAAAAAATGTCAATGAGGGGCTGCATTATTGGTGGCTTTTAAATATCTTAGGGATCTCCCAGCCAAGTTTTTTGCAGAGACGTCCCATTGGTTCCCTTCTCTGCAGCTGCAGCAGCAATGTCTGTGTGCAGAGCTGGGGGCAGATCAGTGCTGGCACAGCAGCTGTGCCCAGCAGCAGCAGCAGCAGCCCTTGGTGTTGCCAGTGCTGCTGCCGTGGCCCTGCCCCGCTGCCCTGCTGGCCCTGGTGTTGCTGTAGGGCCTGAGTGCTCTCGGGGCCGGGCACAGTGCTGGGGGTGGCAGTGCCGGGGCTGCAGCAGGGACAGGCCATGGGCACTGCTGGGGCAGCGCTGACGCCTCAGGCCAGGCCCTGGGGGCTCCAGGCTCCTTGGCCAGGCTCTCTCCAGACCACACTCCAGACCCTCCATGTCCTTCCTTAATTGAGGGGCCCAGAACTTGACACAGCACTCGAGGTGCTGCCCAACCAGTTCCCAGCTTAGGGGAAGAATCACTGACCTGGTCCTGCTGGTCATATAATTCCCGATCCAGGTCAGGAGTCATTGGCCTTCTTGGCCACCTGGGCACACTGCTGCCTCATGTCCAGCCTGCTGTCCATCGGTCCCTGCAGGTCCCTTTCTGCCTGGCTGCTGTCCAGCCACTCTGTCCCCAGCCTGTAGTGCTGCAGGGGTTATTGTGGCCAAAGTGCAGGACCCAGCACTTGGACTTGTTGAACCTCACATTATTGGATTTTGCTCCTGGACCCAGCCTGTCCAGGGCCCTGTGCAGAGCCCTCCTGCCCTCCAGCAGATCAACATTCACAGCCAGCTTGGTGTCACCATGGTTCCATGTGGCCCTAGAATGTCACAATGGTCTCCATGATTCCATGAGGCCTCCCAGTGTCACAATGTCCCTTTGCATCTATAGGACCCCTTGGTGTCACAAAGTCTTTTTGATCCTTGGGCCCCGCAGAGCCACAATGGCACCTTCGTCTCCCAAGGCCCTGCAGTGTCAAAGTGGATCTTTGGTTCCATCAGGTCTGGCAGTGCAGCAATGGTCTCCTTGCTTCCACAGTGTCACAATGTCCTCTTGGTTCCAAGGGGCACCACAAAGGTGTCAAACATGTTTCCTCCGTTCCAGGAGTCCCTGAGGAGCAACTCTGGTCCATTGGTTCCATGGGGCCCTGCAGTGTCCAATGGCCCCATCATGACACCAGGTCCTGCTCTGTCCCAATGCTCTGCAGGGTTCCACAAGGCCCTGCAGTGTCACAGGGGCCTCTTGGTTCCACCAGGACCCAGCCTGTCACCATGGACTCCTTGCTTCCATTCAGCCCCACAGTGTCACAATGGCCCCTTGGCTCTATGGTGCCATGTCATACACAGTGTCACTCTGGTCCTCTTAGTGCCACCGAGCCCTGCAATGTCACAATGGCCCCTTGCTTCCCTGAGGCCCTGAAATGTCACCATCATCAGAGAATCCACCAGGCTGGAAAAGACCTTGGAGAGCATCAAGCCACACTTGTGACCCAACACCACCTTGTCACCCAGACCATGGCACTGAGTGCCACATCCAGTCTTCCCTTAAACACTTCCAGGGATGGCGACTCACCCACCTCCCTGGGCAGCCCATTCCAATGCCTAATCACACTTTCTGGGAAGAATATTTCCTAATGGCCAGCTTCAATGTCCCCTGGTGCAGCTTAAGCCTGTGTCCTCTAGTCCTGTCACTGTTCGCTGGGAGACAAGCCTGACCCCCACTGGGCTGCACCCTGCTGTCAGGGAGTTGTAGAGAGTGATGAGGTCTCCCCTGAGCCTCCTCTTCTCCAGGATAAACAACCCCAGCTCCCTCAGCCTTTCCTCACAGGACTTGTACTCCAGACCCCCCACCAGCCTTGTTCCTCTTCTCTGGACACGCTCCAGCCCCTCCATGTCCTTCCTAAATTTTGGGGACCCAGAACTGGACACAGCACTCGAGGTGCTGCCCAACCAGTGCTGAGCACAGGGGAAGAATCACTGCCCTGCTCCTGCTGGCCACACTGTTCCTGATCAATGGGAGTGCCAGGGGTTTTGATGAGGAAAACGGTGGGGAGGGACTGGGGACCAATTATTGAGGGTATTTTAGAGCTGTTTTGCAGTGTTTTGGAGGCATTTTGGGGTTTTTTCGGGGGTAATTTCTGGGGGTTTTTGGGGTGGTTTTGCGGTATTTTAGGGGATGTTTTGGGGCAGTTTTGGGGTATTTTTGGGTGTTTCCAAGGTTTTTTGGGGGGGTGTTTTGGAGCTTGTTTTGGGCATTTGGGGGGGTGTTTTTGGGCAGTTTTTGTGGGGGTTTTGGGCTGTTTTCAGGGGTCTTTTGGGGGTATTTTTGCTGGGTTTGAGGTGGGTTTTAATGTGTATTGGGATCTTTGGGGATGATTTTGCTTGTTTGGGTTTGTTTTTAGGGAGTATTTTTGGGGTGTTTTGGGGCTGTTTTTTAGGTTATTTTGGAGTTTTTTGGGGGGGTTTTGAAGGTGGTTTGGGGGTAGTTTTTGGAGTATTTTTGGAATGTTATTGGGAGTGTTTTGAGGGAAGTTTTGTTGGGAAGGTTTGGGAACATTTTTGGATTTGGGGGTTATTTTTCGGGGGTATTTTTGGGTGGTTTGGGGATGTTTGGGGGGGATGTTTTGGAGTGCTTTTGGGGGTGTTTTGGTGGTATTTTTGGGAAGTTTTTTGGGTGGGTTGGGGGTAATTTTTGTAAGGTTTTTGGGGTATTTCTTGGGAGGGTTTGGGGTATTCTTGGGGTATTTTGGGGTTTTTTTGCAGGGGTTTGGGGGTAATTTTGGGTGTTTTTGAGGCTCTCACTACATCTCTGAGGCTCAAGCTAGAGCAGCTCCCAGCACATCCACACCTGGTCCTGAAGCACCTGAGCCTCGGCCACACCCAGCTCTGGACTGGGGGTAGGGCCAACTGCTGAGAAAGGGGTGTGGCTCAGGCAGAAAGGGGCTGGGCTCTACAAGATAAGGCATTTGTGGGCAAGGCTTGAACCCAGAGTGATAAATGACAGATGAAGGTGGGCATGGCTTACTTGGGAGCATAGTTGGGGTGTAAATGGGCGTGGGTTAACCCCATAGGGATAAAAGCAGATGTGGGTGGGGGGGGCTAATGAAAGAGGTGTGGGTTTGGACAAGGGGGCGTGGTTTGACCCAAAGGGTTATCCCCAAAGGGATAAAGGGAAGGTCCAAGTGAGTGTGGCTTAATCAGGGGCATGGCTCGCTAAAAGAGAGCATGGCTTGCTAAAAGGGGGCATGGCTTAGCCCACATAGGAATGATGGGCAGCTCAATGTGGATGTGGCTCAGGCAAGGGGTAGTTGCTTGTGAAAAGGGGTGTGGTTCACCAGAAAAGCTCCCACTCCACAATTTGCTCTGGCCACAAAGCCTTGGCCTCATCTGGGAGAGAAAAAGGCATGGCCAGGTAAGGAAAGGGCGTGGTTAGAAGTGGGCGGGGTCAGAGTGGTCATGGCCTCACCTGGTTTCAGCATCACCTGGTGGGGGGCGGAGTCAGGCTCTCAGTTGACCTCGAGGTGGGTGGGGTGATCACTGAGCAGGGCAGGGAGGTGGCAGAGCTGATGTCACCTGTCAAGGTGTGCCAGGTGTGTGGTGGCCACGCCCACTCCCCTCAAGCCATGCCCACCCCAGCCCTGCCCTCCTGCCTTCATGGCTGAGAATACCCAGGTGTGGCTGGGGCGTGGCTGCCCCTCCCGCGAGTGCCAAGGTCTGGACAGGGCAGAGCTGTCCAGCATTGCCCTCAGCTCCAGGCACCTGTGGGGGGAAAAGAACAAAATTTGGGGCATTTTCCCCCAAAAAATTGGGAAATTTCAACCCTGAAATTGGTGGCTTTAACCCCAAAATGTTTGGGACATCAGGTCTACCCGTAGACATAAATGGAATGTTTTTAGACATCAGGTCTACCCATTGAAATTAATGACAGGGAAAGGACACCAGGTCTATCCATTGAACAGAATGGAGGAGAAAGGCCAACAGGTCTATCTATTAAAAGCAAAGGATGGAAAAGGACACCAGGTCTACCCAATTAAATTCAATAGTGATTTTACAGCCACCAGGTCTTCCCTTTAATACGGCTTGATCAGGAAAGGTTACTGGTTAAACTGGGAGCACTGGGAAGGGCTAAAGGGAAGCTCTGGGGAAGGAACTGGAAGCACTGAGGGGGGAGTTGCAAGCACTGGGAGGGAGGAATGGGGGAAATGGAGAAAACTAGGAGCACTGGGAGTGTCGCCCTGTGTATTTTCTGGGGCTTCAGATTTTTACTGCTGGCTACTGCTAGCTGTTTCCCATGGGAAGAAATTCCCATTCTCATAGCAATGCCTTTGTTGTTTTGTAAACACTAAAGAGAGCTTTGCCCTTCTCACGCAAGCTTCCCAAAACAATCTCTGTCGCCTTGTTTTTGCTAAAGGAGAAGAGATGCAGTCCTTCTCTGACCAATCACAGCCTGTTTTGTGGAGCATCTTATAAAAGCACAAAGATTCAAAAAGTAAAAGCCTTCTGATCACAAGAACTGTCTGTGTGCTTTTCCTCACTGCCCAATCATTGTAACACTGTGAGGGGTTACTGGGAGCACTAGGAGTGCCTAAGGGGGAGAACTGGGGTTACTGGGAGCACTGGGAGTGGCTAAAGGGAGGCAGTAGGGTTACTGGGAGTTCCAGGGCATTACTGGGATCACTAGGAAGAGTTACTGGGGATAAATGGGGGTAAACAGGACACCAGGTCTACCCATACAAGTCAAAGGATTAAATGAGACACCAGATCTACCCACTAAAGTCAATGGGAATTAAGGGACACCAGGTCTACCCATGCAAGTCAATGGGATAAATGGGACACCTCATCTACCCAGTCAAAGCAGTGGTGATTCGTGACCACCAGTTTGGGCATTGGCCCAAGAATTTTTGGGGGTACCCAGGTGTATCCAGGTGATTTTTGGGGGTGTACTCAGGTGGTTTTAGGGGTACCCAGGTGATTTGGGGGGGATCCAGGAGATTTTCCAAGGTACACAGGTGTATCCAGGTAATTTTTTGGGAGTACCCAGGTGGTTTTGGAGGTATCCAGGTAATTTTGGGACAATCAACTTGATTTTGAGGGGCACCCAGGTGATTTTAGGAGTTCCCAGGAGATTTTTGAGGGTACCCAGGAAATTTTGGGGATTCCCAGGTCTATCCAGGTTACTTTTGGGGGGACCCAGGTGATTTGGGGGGGGGGGGGAACACAGGTGATTTTTGGGGGTTCTCAGGTGATTTTGAGGGGGTTGGTGAGAATTTTGGGGGTATCCAAGTGATTTGGGGGGTTACCCAGATGTATCCAGGTGACTTTTGGGGGTACCCAGGTGATTTTGGGGGTGTATCCAGGTGAGTATTTGGAGGTTCCCAGTTGTCCTCACTCACCCTGACGGGCCGGGAGAAGATGACGGCCACCATCGCGTTCTCCTGGTCGATGTGGACGCAGATGACCCTTGGCGGTGGGGGGGGCTTGGGGAAGACCCCGACATTCAGGGGGAACCCCAACATTTGGAGGGCACAGAATCATGATTTTAAAGAGGTAAGATTTTAGAAGTAATTTCTATGGATCAGGATGTAATCTAGACAAGCAAATGATAGGTAATGATTATTATATGCTTAAGCTAGAGCTAATTGTTGTATTGTTTGCCATTATGAGCTTGTTTATAGAAGGAAGTTGAGTAAGTGAACCATTAGAAGAACAGATGGAAACCAGTAAGAACAATGACCAGCACTTGGACTTTGTGTCAATCAATTACAAAGCAGGGGATCTTGGATTGTGCCAGAGGGTCACAGAGACCTGAGGAAGACTCTCCGGACTTCATCCTTTGAGACCACTGACCCAATTCGAGACCACCGACCCAATTCAAGAGAAGAATTGCACACATATGAAGGACTAATAGCCTCATTTAATACAGAGCAGGGATGGGAGGTGCTGGGGTTATGCACATGTATTGTATGTAAGATGCTGGGAAATAAACAGAGGGCAAAGAAACTTTTACAGTGCAGTCACATCTTTCGGATGTGACTCCTGTGGCACCTGCCGGTGAATAAACATACCACTTTCTAATTTTAACTAGTTAGAGAGTCTGTGTCCATGATCATATCAGTTGTTAATGATTCAGCCACCATAAAAAATTTGAACATGATAAAATTTATTAAACATCAAAAGACTTCCCTCAGCTCCTTGTGATATCCTAGCAACACCTGACACATCCACCATCCACAAGGAATTGCCATATAGGAGGAAAATTAGACAAAGAAAAAAGAAGAGGTGATAAAAAGATAATACAGCTAGGATGCTGATTAAGGTGTTTTTTAAACTTCTGGAAGATTGGGTAACTTCTTGAAGCTCAAAGCATGAAGCCAGTAAAGGAAGACACATTAGAATGGCCAGAGGACATCTGCAGGAGGAAATCTGGGGGAAACAAGAAGGGCATAGATCAAGCTGCTCTAAAGGAAGAAATGTCCTTAAACAGAGCCATTTAAAGAGGAGAGCTACAAGCACCTGAAGGAAGAGAGTCATGAGACATTAGATTGAATGTTGGTGGCAAAGGTAGAAGGGAAGACCATTATTTATTCTGCTGCCATCAGCAGAAGAATCTAGTAGATCCAGAAAATGCCTATACCAGATGGGAAAACTTCGCCATTTCTTAAAATAATCAAATGACCAGAATAATAAAAATGTGCTTGTATCTCATGAGATTACCAAGAATTAAAACCTGTGCCCCTTTCCAGGAAGACATCAGTCTTCTGCCTAAGAACAGGCAGTGCCACTTGTAGGACCCCAGTGCCCTGAGGTGCCCCGCTGGGATTGGCATCTCTCAGAGAAGAGCTGAGGGACAGCAGAGCACCTTGCAAGCTGCAGGTCCCTGACAGCCCTGCAGGGCTCCTGTCCCATCAACATCTGCTCTGCTCCAGTCTGAAACAGGGACCAGCATGGCGCGGGGATCATCAGAGAACTTAGGGGTGTGCTGGAATTCAATCCCCTCCCCATCCCGCAGCAGCCCTGCCTTTCCCTCCTGCAGCCTTGGTCTCCAGCACAGCCATGGAGGCTCTTGGGGCTTGGGAGTTTTCCTGCAGCCACCAAGGGCAGCTGAGCTGTGCCTTTGGCACAGTCAGGCCTGCCCAGCATTGCAGGCCATGCCCAGCAATTCCTTGTGTGTGCCTGGCCTTGCTGTCAGCCCCGGCAGCGGCTGCGTGGCCCCTTTGTGCAGCGCTGGCCCAGCCATGGTGCCACAGCCCCTGTGCAGGGCCAGGGCAGGACAGGAGCATTGCGGCTGGGAAGGGCCCCTGTGCCGTGGTGCCCACAGCAGCCTTGGGGCTCTGTGCCCCATGGCCTCCCTGCTGGGCAGCCTCTGCCAGCTCCTGCACAGCCCGGGCCACCTGTGGGCCTGCACAGACAGCCCTGCCCCGGGCTCTGCCGGGCTCTGGGCCAGCAGAGAGGCCGTGCAGGGCTGGCCATGGCCGGCAACAGGCCTTGAGCCCCGCAGGAGGATGGAGCTGGGCCACAGCCAAAGTGCCCCGCAAACCTGGGCTGAGCAGCCAGGGCTGGCAAGGGCTGGGGACAGAGGCTGGCACTGACAAATGTCCTGGGCCCCCTCCCTGCTCTGGCCATGCCACCAAGGGCACAGAGCAGCCTCCTCTCTGGGCCCCTTGCCTGTTTTCAATGCCTTCCCCAGGCACTGGCCCTGCCCCACAAGGCCTGGGCTGAGTCCTGCCCCTGCACGCTCACCCAGGCTGAGATGGACACTGATGCTTTCTCTGCCAGGCTCTCTCAGCCCAGCCCAGCTCCCTCCAAGCTCTGCCAGCTGCCCTGAGCTTGGGCAGCACCAAGGGCCTCTCCCCAGCACAGCCCAGCCACCTCTGGCCCCACAGCTCTGCTCAGGCCAGGCTGCTCTGGGCAGGGGCCCCACGGCCTCAGCCCCTGGCAAGGGCACAGCAGCAGCTGCAGCTCAGACAGGACTCAGCCCCAGCCATGGGAAAGGTGCTGGGCCAAGGGAAAAGGAGGCTCCCTGTGTGCCCTGCTCCCCACTTTGTGAGGTGCTGAGAGCTCTGCAGCCCCTGCTGCCATCCCATCTGCCCAGGCCAGCACAACAGCCGTGTCCTTGGGGCCCTCCAGAGCTGCTCCTGCTGCAGGCCCAGGGCCCATCCTAAAGGTGGGTCAGGCAGAAAGCTGTGCCCATTTCTGTTCATTGCTGCTGTCATGATGATGGATACTTTGCTCCTTGGAGGTTGCTGATGGATCTATTGTGACACTGCAGGACCCAAGGATCCAAGAGACCTTGTGACACCAAGGGATCCCATGGAACCCAAGGGACATTGTGACACTAGGAGGCTTCATGGGACCATGGGGACACCAAGCTGGCTGGGAGTGTTGATCTGCTGGAGGGCAGGAGGGCTCTGCAAAGGGCCCTGGACAAGCTGGATCCAGGGGCCCAAATCCAACAATGTGAGGTTTAACAAGTCCAAGTGCTGGGTCCTGCACTTTGGCCACAACAACCCCTGCAGCAGTCCAGGCTGGGGACAGAGTGGCTTGACCGCAGCCAGGCAGAAAGGGACCTGCAGGGATTGATGGACAGCAGGCTGGACATGAGCCATCAGTGTGCTCAGCTGGCCAAGATGGCCAATGGCTCCTGGACTGGATCAGGAATGGGGTGACCAGCAGGAGCAGGGCAGTGATTCTTTCCCTGTGCTCAGCACTGGTTGGGCAGCACGTCGAGTGCTGTGTCCAGTTCTGGGTCCCCAATTTAGGAAGGACATGGAGGGGCTGGAGCGTGTCCAGAGAATGGCAGCTAGGCTGGTGAGTGGTCTGGAACACAAGTCCTTTGAGGAGTGGCTGGGGGAGCTGGAGTTGTTTATCCTGGAGGAGAGGAGGCTCAGGAGAAACAAGGCAGTGTCAGGGCACAGGTTGGACTTGGTCAACTCCAAAGTCTTTTCCAACCTTGCTGATTCTGTGATTCTATGAAATCACCTGTGCAGCAGTTGCAGGATGAGCCCTGGGCCTCCTCAGAAGATCCAGCAGCTCAGGTCCCTCAGCTTCTCCTCACAGCCCCCAGTCCCATCCTGTCAGTCCTGCAGAGCCTCTGAAGCTCCTCCTCCTTGCCCACAACAGGGAGCCCCACAGCCAGACACACCAGCCCAGATGGGCCCCCCTGGCCTGTGGTGCCTCTGGCAAGGGAGCAGTCTGAGGCACGGCAGGAGCCTGCAGACAATTCCTGAAGACCTTGGAGGATGATCCTGTTCCCCAAGGGATGTTCCCATGGTGTCAACTCAGGAACTGAAATGGGGAGTGGGGCCAGAGAGGAAATGGCAACCAGGGATGGTCTGTTTGCAGGGGAGGGAACAGGGGTGGGTAATAGGAAGGAATCTGGACAAGGGAAGAGTAAAGAAGGCCAAGGTAAAGCAAAGGAAATGGTCAGGGAATTTTGGGGGTGGCTGCCAGGCAGCCCTGGCTCTGAGCAACAACGTCTGCAGTGGCACAGGAAACTCCCAGCTGATGGGAACAAACTTTCTGTGTGACTTCAGAGGCCACCACAAACCTGAGTGGTTTCCCTGCTGTCCCTCAGCCCTTCCTGGCCCCAGGGTCTGATGGCATTTGTGCTCCCTCAGCTTCATCTCCCCACACCAACACCATGGGGGTGCTGACGCCTGCTCTGGGCAGTGCAAACAGGGGCTCCTGAGGCAGTGCTGCCGTGTCTGTGCCTGCAAGGATGCAGCACCTGTGTGAGCTGGGGGAGAGGCCAGGGCTGCAGAGGGGGGATGTTGTTGGCAGGTGCATGAGGATGCTGTGGGACGCTGCCCTGGGGTGTCCAGCGCAGTGGGGATGGATCAGCCCCTGCTCTGCTGCTCCTTCCCCTTGTCTCCCCCAGGCACCTTGCAGAGCCCCAGCCATGCTGTTTGCCCCCAGCCTGCCCACGGCCAGCCTGGGGCTGCTCCCGTGGCTTTTCTGGGCTCAGCATTGGCCTGGGCAAAGTGTTCTGGAGAGAGCCTGGGCAAGGAGCCTGCAGCCCCCAGGCCCTGGCCTGAGGCATCAGCGCTGCCCCAGCAGTGCCCATGGCCTGTCCCTGCTGCAGCCCCGGCACTGCCACCCCCAGCACTGTGCCCGGCCCCGAGAGCACTCAGGCCCTACAGCAACACCAGGGCCAGCAGGGCAGCGGGGCAGGGCCACGGCAGCAGCACTGGCAACACCAAGGGCTGCTGCTGCTGCTGCTGGGCACAGCTGCTGTGCCAGCACTGATCTCCCCCCAGCTCTGCACACAGACATTGCTGCTGCAGCTGCAGAGAAGGGAACCAAAGGGGCATCTCTGCAGAAAAATAGGCTGGGAGATCCTTGAGTTTGTTCAACACCACCTAGTGTTCAGCCCCTCATTGACACAGTCTGTGGCCACAGGGGAGGTGGAGAGAAACAAAATGTGAAATGACATAAACAGTGTAATTTCTTTGTGGACAAGATTGAAAAAAGTAAAACAAAGAAAAAGAACTTTCAAAAAAAAAAAACCCCAAGAAGTATAGCAGATGACTTTTATTACAAGTGATTTGCAGAAGTTGGCAAACAGTTTAATGTTCCTTAAACCATCCAGTGATCAGTCTCCACACTGCAGCCTTGAGCTCCTGGTTCCTCAGGCTGTAGATGAGAGGGTTCAGGGCTGGAGGCACCACCGAGTACAGAACTGAAAGGGCCAGATCCAGGGATGGGGAGGAGATGGAGGGGGGCTTCAAGTGTGCAAACATGATAGTGCTAAGAAACAGGGAGACCACAGCCAGGTGAGGGAGGCAGGTGGAAAAGGCTTTGTGCCGTCCCTGCTCAGAGGGGATCCTCAGCACAGTCCTGAAAATCTGCACATAGGAGAAAACAATGAACACAAAACAGCCAAATGATAAACTGGCAGTGACAGAGAGTAGACCAAGTTCTCTTAGGTGGGATTTGGAGCAAGAGAGTTTGAGGATCTGTGGGATTTCACAGAAGAACTGGCCCAGGGCATTGCCATGGCACAGGGGCAGGGAAAATGTATTGGCCGTGTGCATGAGAGCATTGAGAAAGGCACTGGCCCAGGCAGCTGCTGCCATGTGGGCACAAGCTCTGCTGCCCAGGAGGGTCCCGTAGTGCAGGGGTTTGCAGATGGACACGTAGCGGTCATAGCACATGATGGTCAGCAAGGAAAACTCTGCTGCAATGAAGAACAAGAAGAAAAAGAGCTGTGCAGAACATCCTGAGTAGGAGATGTTCCTTGTGTCCCAGAGGGAATTGTGCATGGCTTTGGGGACAGTGGTGCAGATGCAGCCCAGGTCGGTGAGGGCCAGGTTGAGCAGGAAGAAGAACATGGGGCTGTGCAGGAGGTGGCCGCAGGCTACGGCGCTGATGATGAGGCCGTTGCCCAGGAGGGCAGCCAGGGAGATGCCCAGGAAGAGGCAGAAGTGCAGGAGCTGCAGCTGCCGCGTGTCTGCCAATGGCAGCAGGAGGAAGTGGCTGATGGAGCTGCTGTTGGACATTTGCTGTCTGTTGGCATTGGGTGCTGCCATGCAGAAAATGACAGGGAAGAGTTAGAGGAGATGCCTGAAACCAAAACCAAAGCAATTTCTCATAAACCCTCCCCTAGGAAACAGAGACAGATTTTTTTGTTTAAGAGTTCTGCAGTTTACTTTTTAAGATCCACACGTATGTTTCCCAGTACTCTTGGTTATCAATCCCTCAGAATTTTTGTTTACCCCAGGGAGAACAGAGCAAGTTTCATGATGCAAAGTGATGAGAGGAGAGTGAAGGGACACGGTCTGTCATTCTGACCTGTTCACAGTTTCTCTGGGCCTTAGCCTTTCTTAGGTGGAGGGTGATCAGCTTCCCATGTTTCCCCTAAAAAATCACCAGGTACTGCTCAGAGCAGATGGATCCACCACAGCCCAGCTGCCCATTGTAGCCAAGGACTCACATTGCTCATTTCACCACCCCAATAGCATTTTCAGTCTCCCAACATCTCTGCCTTTCCCCGTGGGTCTTTCAGATAACACAAAGATGCTGCAGGACAGGTTTGCATCCTGCATTGAAGCTCCCAGCTTGGACTGAAATCTCAGCGAGACGCCCAAGTGTCCCTAGGATGGCACTGGACTAAGGGAGATGCAGCTCCTGCCCTGACAGCATTGCCCACAGCCGGGCACTGGGGACAGCGTCACCCTGAGCCAGCTGTGCCCCCTGCCAGAGCCCCCCAGTGCCGGGCAGCTGCTCCCAGCCCTGTGCTCTGCAGAGGGAACTGGGCCCGGGGCTGCACAGCTGCCCCACGGCTCTGCTGCAGCTCTGCCTGCACAGGAGGGGCTGCACGCCTTGGAGCCCCGGCCCTGAGGGCAGAGGCTTGGCTGGGGGACAGGAGGGAGGGGGCTTGTTCAGAGGGAGGGGCTGCACTGGAGGGGCTCCTATGGACATCTCTGAACTCTCCCTGCCACAACATTTCTGGCTTTTGTTTTCTCTCATTGCCTCATCTTCTCTGTGTTTCCTGAAGATTTTCCTCCTGCAGGTGTTTCCCTGTGCCTGAGCTCTCCCTGCCAGCACTCCCAGAGCCCAAATCTCTGTGCACTCTCCTTGGCCCTACAGAACCCTGCCTGTTTGCAGGGCACTGGCTGGGGGCAGGTTCTGTTTGCAGCTTGGAGAAAGGACAGCTCAGACTAAGCCTGATCACTGAGACCTGAGATGTCCCAGGGACTGGTGAAAATTAGGGATAACTTTATCATTTGTTCTCCCTCGCTCCTATTGTCAAATACTAGGAAATAATAGATAATATTCAGATAATAGAAATTAGATAATAATAATAGTCTTAAGAAATAGTCTTAAGAATAGTCTTAAGAAATGTCCTCATTTTAAAATAATTCCTTGTCTTGAAAATATCTTTAGAGCAGGCAGAAGCTCATTGTGTCAGAGCTTCATGAGCATTTCACCTCCCCTGCACCAGAAATACTCAGAGAGTTGTACTCACAGAGTCTGTAGGCATTGGGATGTTGCAGCTTGAGGAGAGCACTGCAGGAGCTGCAGCTGCATTGTCCTGCAGCCAGAGGTTCCTGTGCCAAGGGCTGGCAGTGATTCTCCCCCAGTCCCTTCTCAGCACCTTCCCAGCCCTGAGTGATTGAAGCTCTCTGTGCCTCTGTGCTGTGCCCGGGCTGGCTGCAGGCAGTGCCCCAGCCCTGCTGGGCTGGCAGAAAAGCTGCTCATCAAGAGAAATGTGTTTTTAAGCTCTTCTTGGTTACCAGGATCATCCTCTGTTCCAGTAGCCCAGCCCAGCAGCACAGACACTGCACAAGGTCATTAATGACCCTCTCAGGGCTTTGGTGCTGTTTACATCAGACTCAGTCCCTCAGGGTGTGATCAAAAACTTCTCCACAACTCAAAGTGAAATTAAAAATCGAAAGTTTCTGGAAGTTTTAATGGATCCCACTGAGGGACACGACACAGAAAGTGTCCCCAGGCCCCAGGCAGAGCAGAGAACTGCAGGCAGTGATGACAGGTGGGGACAAAGAGAAGCCAAGTCTTGGTGCCCTGGGCCCTAGCAGCCTCTGTGCCACCAAGGACACTGAGGAGACACCTTGTCCTGAGGCCCTGGGGCCTCCTGGCACAGCCCCAGCAAGGCTGGGCACTGTCAGCCCCTTGTGCTGCCCTCAGCATCCCCCTCCCATGCCAGTGGCCTCCAGGATGTGCTGGAAGGAGTCCCTGGGGAAGGAGCCTTGGTCAGCAATGGCCCTGGGGGGCTCCTTCATGCTGCCAGGGACTGCAGGTTTTTCCAAGGCCTTTGGGTTTGGCTTTTGCCTTGCAGGCTCTGAGAGGTTTGTGCAATCCTGGCCTCCAATTCTCTGCTTTAATGAGTCCCTTGAGAGGCTTTGTCAGTAACAACACTCAGTGGGGCTCATTAATACTTCAGGGTACTCAAAGTTTGGAAAAATGGGTTTTTTGACACTGACTGACAGATTTGTACAATCATGGCCTCTAAAAATCTGCTTTAATGAATCCCTTGAGAATTTTATCCATTAACAATACTCAGTAGGGCTTATTCATGCTTCAAGGTACTCAGGGGTAATTTAAGTATTTCTTTTTGCCACTGGATCTCTGAGAGGTTTTTGTGCAATCCTGGCCTCCATATCTCTCCTTCAAAGAGTCTATGAGGAGCATGTTGGGGACAGACCTTAGTGGGACCCACGAATACCTTGACACTTTAGGTGTTCCTTCCGACTTTGACGTCTGAAAGGTTTGGTGCAATCTCCTCTCAGGCCCTGAAGTTCCAGGGCTCAGCACCAAATGCACCACAGGGCTCATTAGGATCAAGCAAGTCCTGACAAACCATGGCTTTTCCTTGATTTCTCTCTGGTCTGGTGCAGTTCAAAAGGAAGTCTTTTTTCTTAGATACATGGAGAAATATTTCAAAGACTTTTTAGGATGTATTTCTATTTAAAAGAGCGTGTTTTTTTACTTTTCCTATTACACAAAAGGTGATTGCAGGATTTAGTGACTGATATTGACCCAAGGTCTCTCCTCAGGAGGTCTGGCCTGCTCAGAGAAGCTGTGCCTTAAGGTCTGACCCAGTATGAGCAACCTTGCTCCACATCCCCCAACCCCATCCTGTCTGTCCTCACTCACCTGGGAGCTGTTTTGCTCAGAGAACTGGCTGCATTCAGGGAAAGATTGGTTATCTTCCTTTTTTAAGTGGTCAAAAATTTCAGACAATCTTCTCAAGTGTGTGCCAAGCCCAAGGTGCCACTCATGAGGTTCCCCTTCCCCAAGGCAGAACTCTGCCAGGAATCTTTGAGACACACAGGAAGTTCTGCAATAAACACAAATCCAGAGTTGGCTGAAGGTAGAATTAGACCAACTGCTGAAGGACAGACAAGCTTTGAACTCCTTGCAGCTCAAAGCTCCAGCTGGGTTGTTGGGAGGTGTGTGAGTGAGGCAAGAATGAGGGCAAGGGAACTGCAGAGAGCCCTGGAAGTGCTTGTGTGCAGCCAGGCTGTGGGGAAGGGCACTGCAGGCCTGGCCTGGGCCAGGAGTGAGGCTGGATCATCATGCCAAGCTGCCCTGGGCCATTGCAAGGGGCTGTGGCCATGGACACTGCACTGAGCCCACTGTGGCAGTGCCTTGCTCAGGGCTGGTGTCAGTGCCCAGAGGCAGAGGGGATCCCTTGCTGGGGGCTTGTGCCATGGCCACCTTCCCTGTGCCGCGCTGGCTGCTCAGGCCCCGCGGAACCAGCAGCAAACGCCACTGCCAGGGCCAAAGGCCAGCTCAGGCAGACAGAAAGGGGCAGGGCTGGGCACTGTTCCCATGGCAGCCCTCACTGGGACACCACCCCTGGGTCACCTGGCATGGCAATTGCCATGGAAACCCAGCTCATGGGAAATGCAAGGGTGGACAAAGGTTTTAGTAGGGCCTGTCCCAATAGGATAGAGGGTGGTGGTTTTAAACTAAAGGAAGGGAAGTTCAGATAAGGAGAGCTAAGGAGGAAATTTTTGATGGTGAGGTTGGTGATCCAGCAGGACAGGTTCCCAGGGAGGTGGTCAATATTCTGTCTCTGGAAACATTCCAGTCCAGCTGGGACAGGGCTCTCAACAACCTTAACTGCTGAAAGATGTCCCTGCTCATGGCGGGGGTTTGGATGAGATGAGCACTGCAGAGCTCTTCCCATGCAAACCATTCCAGGATTGCATGGGGAGAAGGGGCTGCTCCCTGGACTCCATGCACTGCCTTGACTCCTCCTTGTCTCTGCTGGAGCCCACATGCAGCAGGCAAAGGCAGCCCCTTCTGTGGCCTTTGCTGGCCCTGCCTTCCCCAGGGGCTGACAGAGCCAGGCTGGCCCAGGTGACCTTGAGGCTTTGCAGGGCTCAGGCGCAGCGGCTGTGCCAGGCTCAGGGCTGAGGTCACACTCTGTGGGCTGGGGCAGAGCCCAGGCAGAAAGGAGCCCTGAAGCAGCAGCAGCAGCTCTGCAGTGCTGGCCACCAGGCCGGGCTGCCAAGGGAGGCTTGTGGCCATGGCCTGGGAGCAGCTGCTGCTGCCAAGGTGCCTTTGGTGCCTCAGGCTCTCCCTGGCACAGCTGCCAGCACGGCACTCTGCACTTGTGGCCGAGGCCTTCACTGTCTTGGGGCTGGCCTGGGCCTTTTCCTGCAGCGGGATCTGCCCTGGTGCTGGCACAGGAAAGGCAGTTCCTGCTGGAGCAGGAGGCTCTTCATGAAACAGGGGCAAACAACTCCATCAAGGCCCTAATTACTCCAAAATTTCTTCCTAGAGCACTTTTTTCAAATAATATTTTCAGCTCCTTTACTTTGCTGTAGATAACTCTGTTTTAAATTTACTCTGTGGTATAAATAAATATTTCTGCCTAATCCTGATAAAAATCAATCATAGCTTAATTTATATAAATATATCTGGTATTCAATCTTTAACCCTGTGGAAAAAATTCAGGTAAATTCCCCTTCTACAGTTCTTTATACATAAACTTTTGATAAAGTCTGGGGCTGGTATTAGAACCAGACGCTCCCAGTCTCCTTACATAGGATGGAATTTTAAAAATCTAGGCCTCCTGGAGGAGTTTTGAGGATCCAGTGTGGCTCCAGGGTGTCATTTCTTCACCCCATAATTTAGCAAGAATTTCTCCACTGAAGAAATAAGCTTTTGCCGGAAGCTCCCACTCTGCCCATGACAGGAACCCCTGGGAGTGTCTGGGACATCCCGGCTCTTTGGCAGCCTGGGACTCCTGGGATGTCACTGTGGAGCCCCCGTGAGTCCCTGTGACAGATGGGTGCCTTTGCAGCCCAAGGTGCTCTGGGATGTCCCCATGGAATGGCTGTGACTGCCTCTGACCACAGGGCTCTATAGCATCCCCAGAAAGCCCTGGGAGGTCTCCAGGATCCTCGAGTCCAACTCCTGGCCCTGCACAGGACACCCCAACAATGCCAGCCTGGGCCTGGCAGCGCTGTCCAAACGCTGCTGGAGCTCCCAGAGCCCTGGAGCTGGGACCCTTCCCTGGGAGCCTGGTCAGTGCCCCAGCAGCCTCTGGGGAAAAAACCTTTTCCTCACATCCAACCCAAACCTGCCCCGCCTCAGCTCCAGCTCTTCCCTCCAGTCCTGTCCCTGGGCACCAGAGGGAAGAGGTTCCCACAGCCCCAGCCAGGGACCCGCTCCCAAGGCTGTTCCAGGGCAGCCAGGGCTGGCACCAGCTGGGATGCTCGGTTTCCATGGGCCGGGGTTTGGGAATGGGATTCCCCAATTTTGTGCTCCCACTAAAACCGTGTCACTGCTCGCTGCCCTCCAGCCTCCCATTGAAAGTACAAAAGGCAAAGATTCCAGGCTGGGATAAGAACAATTTAATGGGAACAGAAACATGCTCCAGCCCCTCCATGTCCTTCCTAAATTGGGGGGCCCAGAACTGGACACAGCACTCGAGGTGCTGCCCAACCAGTGCTGAGCACAGGGGAAGAATCACTGCCCTTTTCCTGCTGCCCACACCGTTCCTGATCCACGCCAGGAGCCATTGGCCTTCTTGGCCACCTGGGCACACTGCTGCCTCATGTCCAGCCTGCTGTCCATCAGTCCCTGCAGGTCCCTTTCTGCCTGGCTGCTGTCCAGCCACTCTGTCCCCAGCCTGTAGCACTGCAAGGGGTTGTTGTGGCCAAAGTGCAGGACCCGGCAGTAGGACTTATTAAACCTGACATTGTTGGATTTGGTCCCTGGATCCAGCCTGTCCAGGGCCCTGTGCAGAGCCCTCCTGCCCTCCAGCAGATACACACTCCTACCCAACTTGGTGTCACCACGGTTCCAAGAGGCCCTGGAGTATCAAAATGGTCTCCATGATTCCATGAGGCCTCATGGTGTCACAATGTCCCTTTGCTTCACGAAGACCCCTTGGTGTCACAAAGTCCTTTGGACCCTTGGGCCCCGCAGTGTCACAATGGTGCCTCGGTCCCCCAAGGCCCTTCAGTGTAACAATGGATCCTTGGTTCCATGAGGTCTGGCAGTGCAGCAATGGTCTCCTTGCTTCCACAGGGTCACAATGGCCTCTGGGTCCCAAGGGGCACCACAAAGGTGTCAAACATGTTTCCTTCATTCCAGGAGTCACTGAGGAGCAACCCTGGCCCCTTGGTTCCATGGGGCCCTGCAGTGTCTCCATGGCCCCATCATGACACCAGGTCCTGCTCTGTCCCAATGCTCTGCAGGGTTCCACAAGGCCCTGCAGTGTCACAGGGGCCTCTTGGTTCCATCAGGGCTCAGAGGCCACCATGAATTCCTTGGTGCTGCAGGGTCACCATGGAGCCCTGGTCACACAAGATCCTGCAGTGTCACCAGGGACCCTTGGTTCCATGGGGCACCCCAGGGTCACAATTGTTCCCCCTGTTCCAGGAGTCCTTGGAATGGAACAATGGCCCCTGCATTCCATTGGGCCCCAGGCTCTCCCAAGGCTCTCCTTGGTTCCGCAGTGGCACAATGGCCCCTTGGTTCAACAAGGCCCCACAGGGTCACCGTGGCCTCTGTGGTTCCACCAGGCCCCAGAGTGTCACCATGGACTCCTTGCTTCCATTCAGCCCCACAGTGTCACAATGGCCCCTTGGCTCTATGGTGCCATGTCGTACACAGTGTCACTCTGGTCCTCTAGGTGCTACCAGGCCCTGCAGTGTCACAATGGCCCCTTGCTTTCCCAGGGCGCTGCAGTGTCACCATCATCAGAGAATCCACCAGGCTGGAAAAGACCTTGGAGAGCATCAAGTCCAACCTGTGACCCAACAGCACCTTGTCACCCAGACCATGGCACTGAGTGCCACATCCAGGCTTTCCTTAAACACTTCCAGGGATGGTGATTCCCCCACCTCCCTGGGCAGCCCGTTCCAATGCCAAATCACCCTCTTTGTGAAGAATTTTTCTTAAAGCCCAGTATAAACACTCCCTGGTGCAGCTTAATGCTTTGTTTTCTTGTCCTTTCACTGCTCCCTGATAAAAGAGCCCAACCCCCTACTAGCTGCACCCTCCTGTCAGAGAGTTGTAGAGAGTGCTAAGATCTCCCCTGAGCCTCCTCTTCTCCCGAATAAACAATCCAAGCTCCCTCAACCAGTCGTCACAGGACTTGTGTTCCAGACCCCTCACCAGCCTTGTTGCACTTCTCTGGACACGCTCCAGCCCCTCCATGTCCTTCCTTAATTTATGGGCCCAGAACTGGACACAGCACTCGAGGTGCTGCCCAACCAGTGGTGCGGCCCAACCGCACAGGGGAAGAATCACTGCCCTGCTCCTGCTGGCCACACTATTCCTGATCCATAGGAGTGCCAGGGCTGGATGAGGGAAATGGTGGGGAGGGGGTGGGGACAAAGTCTGATTGATTGTCAGTCATGAAGGGCCTTGATTTTCAGATCTGTTCAGAGCACATTAGCAACTGCTGGGGGTTAATATCAATTGGACATTGCTGATATCAATATATAAAGAGGAAAAGAAACAGTTCTTTCTGCATTGCTTTCAATATAGTATATCCACTTTGTATACACTTCTGAAATCTGTCTTTTTAACTACAGAAGAATTTAAAACCTCATTTATTCCCAGGGGCTTTTCTTGTTCCAGTGCTTTGAACAAATGTTGATGAGCTTTTCTCACTGCATTCCTGAAGTGAAGAGCTCAACAAAGAATAGGCCTCTGTGAATCACTATTTAAAACAGTGGAGATTTTAGCTAAGGGTTGGAAGCAATTCATATTGATCAGGATGTATGTTAGAAAAACAAATGATATGTTAATAATTATTAGATGCTTAAGGTAGAAGTAATTGGTTTATTGTTTGCCGTTATGAGCTTGCTTATAGAAGGGAATAAGTGAAGCATTATAAGAACAGATTGAAACCAGTAGAAAATTTGCGAGCACCTGGACTTTATATCAATCAGTCACGGAGCAGGGGTCCTTGGATTGTGCCAGAGGGTCACACAGACCTGAGGAAGACTCTCCTGACTCCTTTGAGACCACTGACCCAATTTGAGACCACCAACCCAATTCAAGAGAAGAACTGCACACATGTGAAGGACTAATAGCCTCATTTTAATACAGAGCAGGGATGGGAGGTCCTGGGGTTATGCACATGAATTGTATGTAAGATTTTGGGAAATAAATAGAGGGCAAAGAACCTTGTATGGCCCCTTGTACAGCCTTTTGGAGACAACTCCCGTTCTGCCTGCAGGTGAATAAACATACCACTTTCTAACTTAACTAGTTACAAGATCATTGTCGGTGATCACATCAGTTTTTAACAACTCATTCTGGCAACCCAGCCAGGAGGAGGCTCTGCTCAGCTGTGAGACCAGCTGGGGTGGAGGACCCCCTTGGGCACCTCCCAGCATATTCCTGGAAGAGTGGGCTCCCTGCCCAGACTGTTCATCCAGCAGCAGACAAGCACTCCTTACTACTAAAAACTCTGGACCAAATGGTATGTAAAAAATGAAACAGTTTTAAACAGTGACCTCTAAGGCATATGTGTTGTCTGGAGAGGCTATTGGTAAATCATGGAAGATGACCATGCACAACTTGTGCCTCTGCAGTGTGCTTGCACGCTGAAATTGCAGTTGGTGTCTGCTCAGTTATATTTGGTTGCCAGCACAGAGAGCTGCTGAGCTGTTGTACCGAGCCGGGGGGGCTCGGGCTGTGGTTGCTGGAAGAAGGGGATTTTGCCATTTGTTGTGCCATAGAGGGCTCAGTTTGCTGGCAATTTAGGGAGAACAGTTGTAAGGGCAAATCCTGGTCTATGGTTGTTATGCTGTGTGAATATGTGTCCTGACTGTGAGAACAATTGTGAGAGAGTTTGTTGAGACGTGCTATTAGCATGAAATGAGTGGGAGTTTGGAACTGCGGTTCCGTTCTCAGGAGACTGAAACCACTGGGAAAAAAATGAAGCAAGTGGGGTGCACATGATTAAAGCGTTTGATAGCCTGCATGTTGTGTAAAACCCTTAATAAAAAGCCCCTCCCCGCTGTGACTGTGGTGTGTGTGTACTCCGGTTCGGGGGACGGTATTTACTGTAACACCCGGTGTTCATGTTAAAAGAGTCCGGACTCCCAGAGTTGTTCAGGCCTGGTGTTCAGGTGTTTTTTCCTCTGGAATTTGAGATACAGAGGTTAAGTGATTTAGTATATAGTGTTTGTAAGTATTTCCTGCAGGAATAATAAGAATATTATGGTGGTAGTTTGCGTGGAAGAGATGTTTTGTTCCTGGGTAAGCGACTTGGAGTTGTGTTTGAGAGCTGTAATGTATTTTTGACGCAACACTCATCTTGTGTCAAAAATTCGAAGTGCAGCACATGCTGAGTGAGAAATAGTAAGAGTGATGGGGTCTGGAGCGTGTTCAGAGAAGGGCAACAAGGCTGGTGAGGTGTCTGGAGCACAAGTCATGTGAGGAGTGGCTGAGGGAGCTGGGGTTTTCCTGGAGAAGAGGAGGCCCAGGGGAGACAAGGCAGTGTATGGGAACAGGTTGGACTCGATGATGTCCAAGGTCTTTTCCAACCTTCTGATTCCGGGATTCTCTGAAACCACCCTTGCAGCAGTTGCAGGATGAGCCCTGGGCCTCCTCTTCACAAGGTCCAGCAGCCCAGGTCCCTCAGCTTCTCCTCACAGCCCCAAAGCCCATCCTGTCAGTCCTGCAGAGCCTCTGCAGCTCCTCCTCTTGCCAGAACAGGGCCCCACAGCCAGACACACCAGCCAGATGGGCCCCCCTGGCCTGTGGTGCCTCTGGCAAGGAGCAGCACGAGGCACTGCAGGAGGCTGCAGAAATTCCTGAAGCACTTGGAGGATGATCCTGCTCCCCAAAGGACATTCCCATGTGCCAAGTCAGAAACTGAAATGGGAGTGGGGCCAGAGAGGAAAGGGCAACCAGGGAAGGGCCCTTTGCAGGGGAGGGAACGGTGGGGGCAAGAGGAAGAAATTTGGAACAGGGAAGAGAAAAGAAAGCCAAGGTCAAGCAAAAGAAATGCTCAAGGCAGTGTGGGGGTGGCTGCCAGGCAGCCCTGGCTAAGAGAAAAAACGTCTGCAGTGGCAGAGGAAACTCACAGCTGATGGGAACAAACTTTCTGTGTGACTTCAGAGGCCACCACAAACCTGAGGGGTTTCCCTGCTGTCCCCAGCCCTTCCTGGCCCCAGGGGCTGATGGCATTTGTGCTCCCTCAGCTTCAGCTCCCCACACCAACACCATGGGGGTGCTGACGCCTGCTCTGGGCAGTGAAAACAGGGGCTCCTGAGGCAGTGCTGCCGTGTCTGTGCCTGCAAGGATGCAGCACCTGTGTGAGCTGGGGAGAGGCCAGGGCTGCAGAGGGGGGATGTTGTTGGCGGGTGCATGAGGACGCTGTGGGACGCTGCCCTGGGGTGTCCAGCGCAGTGGGGATGGATCAGCCTCTGCTCTGCTGCTCCTTCCCCTTGTCTCCCCCCGGCACCTTGCAGAGCCCCAGCCATGCTGTTTGCCCCCAGCCTGCCCACGGCCAGCCTGGGGCTGCTCCCGGGGCTTTTCTGTGCTCAGCATTGGCCTGGGCAAAGTGTTCTGGAGAGAGCCTGGGCAAGGAGCCTGCAGCCCCAGGCCCTGGCCTGAGGCGTCAGCGCTGCCCCAGAAGTGCCCATGGCCTGTCCCTGCTGCAGCCCCGGCACTGCCACCCCCAGCACTGTGCCCGGCCCCGAGAGCACTCAGGCCCTACAGCAACACCAGGGCCAGCAGGGCAGCGGGGCAGGCCACGGCAGCAGCACTGGCAACACCAAGGGCTGCTGCTGCTGCTGGGCACAGCTGCTGTGCCAGCACTGATCTGCCCCCAGCTCTGCACACAGACATTGCTGCTGCAGCTGCGGAGAAGGCAACCAAAGGGGAATCTCTGCAGAAACCTTGGCTGGGTTATCCTTGAGATCCTTTAAAGCCACCAAGAGTGCAGCCCCTCACTGACAGTCTGTGGCCACAGGGAAGGTGGAGAGAAGCAAAATGAGGAATGGCAGACACAATGGCACATTTCTTTGTGGACAAGATAAAAAATAAAAATCAGGGAAAAAAAAGCTCACAACCAAACCAACAAGAAGTATCAAAGATGATATTTATTACTAGTGATTTGCACCAATTGGCTGAGCAATTTAATGTTTCTGAAAGCATCTTGTGATCAGGTTCCACACTGCAGCCTTGAGCTCCTGGTTCCTCAGGCTGTAGATGAGGGGGTTCAAGGCTGGAGGCACCACCGAGTACAGAAATGACAAGGCCTGATCCAGGGATGGGGAGGAGATGGAGGGGGGCTTCAGGTAGGCAAGAAATGAGGTGCTGAGGAACAGGGAGACCACAGCCAGGTGAGGGAGGCAGGTGGAAAAGGCCTTGTGCTGTCCGTGCTCAGAGGGGATCCTCAGCACAGCCCTGAAGATCTGCACATAGGAGAAAACAATGAACACAAAACAACCAAATGCTAAACAGACACTAACAGCAAGAAGTACCAGTTCTCTGAGATAGGATTTGGAGCAGGTGAGCTTTAGGATGTTTGGGATTTCACAGAAGAACTGTCCCAGAGCATTGCCATGGCACAGGGGAAGGGAAAATGTATTGGCCGTGTGCAGCAGTGAATAGAGAAAGGCACTGGCCCAGGCAGCTGCTGCCATGTGGGCACAAGCTCTACTGCCCAGGAGGGTCCCGTAGTGCAGGGGTTTGCAGATGGACACGTAGCGGTCATAGCACATGATTATCAGCAGGGAAAACTCTGCTGAGATGAAGAGCAGAAAGAAAAAGAGCTGTGCAGCACATCCTGCATAGGAGATGTTCCTGGTGTCCCAGAGGGAATTGTGCATGGCTTTGGGGACAGTGGTGCAGATGCAGCCCAGGTCGTTGAGGGCCAGGTTGAGCAGGAAGAAGAACATGGGGCTGTGCAGGAGGTGGCCGCAGGCTACGGCGCTGATGATGAGGCCGTTGCCCAGGAGGGCAGCCAGGGAGATGCCCAGGAAGAGGCAGAAGTGCAGGAGCTGCAGCTGCCGCGTGTCTGCCAATGCCAGCAGGAGGAAGTGGCTGATGGAGCTGCTGTTCGACATTTGCTGTCTCTGGTCATTGGGTACTGCCATGGAATAAATGGAAAGGGAGGAGTTAGAGGAGATAGCTGTATCCAAAATCAAAGCCATTTCCCATACACCCACCCCTGGAACACACAGACACACTTTTGTGTTTAAGATTTCTGGGGTTTTCTTTGTAAATTTCCGCATATCTCTCGTGGTATAATTTGATATCAAGCCCTCCACATTTCTGCCACCCCAGAGAGGACAGAGCAAGTTCTGTGAGGCAAAGTGATGAGTGGAGAGTCAGGGGACATCCTTTCTAATTCTGACCTTTTAGGAATTTCTTCTGGGCTTTAGCCTTTCTCAGGTGGAGGGTGATCACTTTCTCATGTTTCCCCTAAAAAATCACCAGGTACTGCTCAGAGCAGATGGATCCACCACAGCCCAGCTCCACATTTGTAGCCAAGGACTCACATTGCTCATTTCACCACCCCAACAGCAGTTTCAGTGTCACAACACCTCTGCCTTTCCCCGTGGGTCTTTCAGATAACACAAAGATGCTCCAGGACGGGTTTGCATGTTGGATTGAAGCTCCCAGCTTGGACTGAAATCTCAGGGAGACTCCCAACTGTCCTTAGGATGGCACTGGACTCAGGGAGATGCAGCTCCTGCCCTGGCTGCACTGACAGCATTGCCCACAGCCGGGCACTGGGGACAGCGTCACCCTGAGCCAGCTGTGCCCCCTGCCAGAGCCCCCCAGTGCCGAGCAGCTGCTCCCAGCCCTGTGCTCTGCAGAGGGAACTGGGCCCGGGGCTGCACAGCTGCCCCACGGCTCTGCTGCAGCTCTGCCTGCACAGGAGGGGCTGCACGCCTTGGAGCCCCGGCCCTGAGGGCAGAGGCTTGGCTGGGGGACAGGAGGGAGGGGGCTTGTTCAGAGGGACGGGCTGCACTGCAGGGGCTCCTGCGGAGAGCTCTGAACTCTCCCTGCCACAACATTTCTGACTTTTGTTTTCTCTCACTGCCTCATCTTCTCTCTGCTTCCTGCAGATTTTCCTCCTGCAGGTGTTTCCCTGTGCCTGAGCTCTCCCTGCCAGCACTCCCAGAGCCCAAATCTCTGTGCACTCTCCTTGGCCCTATAGAACCCTGCCTGTTTGCAGGACACTGGCTGGGGGCAGGTTCTGTTTGCAGCTTGGAGAAAGGACAGCTCAGACTAAGCCTGATCACTGAGACCTGAGATGTCCCAGGGACTGGTGAAAATTAGGGATAACTTTATCATTTGTTCTCCCTCTCTCCTATTGTCAAATACTAGGAAATAATAGATAATATTCAGATAATAGAAATTAGATAATAATAATAGTTTTAAGAAATAGTCTTAAGAATAGTCTTAAGAAATGTCCTCATTTTAAAATAATTACTTGTCTTGAAAATATCTTTAGAGCAGGCAGAAGCTCATTGTGTCAGAGCTTCATGAGCATTTCACCTCCCCTGCACCAGAAATACTCAGAGAGTTGTACTCACACAGTCTGTAGGCATTGGGATGTTGCAGCTTGAGGAGATCCCTGCAGGAGCTGCAGCTGCATTGTCCTGCAGCCAGAGGTTCCTGTGCCAAGGGCTGGCAGTGATTCTCCCCCAGTCCCTTCTCAGCACCTTCCCAGCCCTGAGTGATTGAAGCTCTCTGTGCCTCTGTGCTGTGCCCGGGGTGGCTGCAGGCAGTGCCCCAGCCCTGCTGGGCTGGCAGAAAAGCTGCTCATCCAGAGAAATGTGTTTTTAAGCTCACCTTGGTTGCCAGGATCTCCCTCTGGATGATGAGCTCAGCCCAGCTCATCAGCACAGGCACAGCACAAGGACTTTAATGACCCTCTCAGGGCTTTGTGCTGAGGCCCTGAACATCAGTCCCTGAGAGGGAGCTGAAGAAACCTCTCCAGAACTCCAAGGCAGAAGCCAACTCCAAAGTTTCTGGAAGTTTTAATGGGTCCCACTGAGGGACACGACACAGAAAGTGTCCCCAGGCCCCAGGCAGAGCAGAGAACTGCAGGCAGTGATGACAGGTGGGGACAAAGAGAAGCCAAGTCTGGGTGCCCTGGGCCACAGCAGCCTCTGTGCCACCAAGGACACTGAGGAGACACCTTGCCCTGAGGCCCTGGGGCCTCCTGGCACAGCCCCAGCAAGGCTGGGCACTGTCAGCCCCTTGTCCTGCCCTCAGCATCCCCCTCCCATGCCAGTGGCCTCCAGGATGTGCTGGAAGGAGTCCCTGGGGAAGGAGCCTTGGTCAGCAATGGCCCTGGGGGGCTCCTTCATGCTGCCAGGGACTGCAGGTTTTTCCAAGGACTTTGGGTTTGGCTTTTGCCTTGGACTCTCTGAGAGGTTTGTGCAATCCTGGCCTCCAATTCTCTGCTTTAATGAGTCCCTTGAGAGGCTTTGTCAATAACAACACTCAGTGGAGCTCATTAATGCTTCAAAGTACTTCAGTTATTTTAAGGTACTTGGTGTTTCCCTTTTCAAACTGACTCTGTGAGAGATTTGTGCAATCAAGGCCTCAATTATCTCTTTTAACAAGTCCCTTGGGATTCTTAGCCAGTAACAACACTCAGTGGGGTTTATTAATACTTCAAGGTACTCAGGGTTAGTTTAAGTACTTCTTTTTGTCACTGAGTCTCTGAAAGGTTTTTGTGCAATACTGGACTCAAATTATCTGCTTTAATGAGTCCCTTGAGGGCTTTGCCCTGACATACAGTGGGCTCAGTAATGCTTTGAGATACTCAAGATTTTTAAGATACTTTGGATTTTCCTTTGCATTTTCCATCCCATGCTGAGTCTCTGAGAGGTTTTTTTGCAATCCTGGCCTCCAACTCTCTCCTCTACAGACCTAATGAGGAGCCTGTGTCTGGGATGGACGTCAGTGCAACCCATTAATACTTCAAGAAACTTTGGGTTTTTCTTCTAACTTGGCCTAAGGTTTGTGCAATCTCCTCTCAGGCCCTGCGTTTCCAGGGCTCAGCACCAAATGCACCACGGGGCCCATTAGGATCAAGGAATCCTGACAAACCATGGCTGTGCCTTGATTTCCCTCTGGTCTAGTGCAGTTCACTAGGAAGTCTTTTTTCCTAACATTATGGAGAAATATTTCATAGAGCTTTTCATAAACCCTCATTCCTATTTTCAAGGCTGTATTTTTCTCTTTAGAGAAGAGATGACTGCAACATTTAGTGATTGATATTGCCCCAGGGACACTCCTAAGGAGGTCTGGCCTGCTCAGAGAAGCTGTGCCTTGAGGTCTGACCCAGTGTGGACAACCTTGCTCCACATTCCCAAAGCCCATCCTGTCTTTCCTCATTCACCTGGGACCTGCTTTGCTCAGAGAACTGGCTGCATTCAGCCAAAAGAGGGGTTTTTCTTCTTTCATTTGAGCAATCTAAAATTTCAGAGTTTCAGACAATCTCTTCAAGTATGAATCATTAAAAACAGATATAATCACGGTCAGAGACTCCTTAACTAGTTTAAGTTACAAAGTGGTATTTTTATTAACACCAGCAGGTTGCACGGGAGTCGTCTCTGAAAGGCGTGACCGCCCCGTACAAGGTTCTTTGCCCTCCATTTATTTCCCAAGATCTTACATACAATACATGTGCATAACCCCAGCACCTCCCATCCCTGCTCTGTATTAAATGAGGCTATCAGTCCTTCACGTGTGTGCAATTCTTCTCTTGAATTGGGTCAGTGGTCTCAATGATAAAGTCAGGAGAGTCTTCCTCAGGTCTCTGTGACACTCTGGCAGAATCCAAGGTCCCCTGCCTTGTGATTGATTGATTGATATAAAGTCCAGGTGCTGGTCATTGTTCTTAATGGTTTCAGTCTGTTCTTATAAAGGTTCACTTACTGCATTTCCTTCTATAAACAAGCTCATAATGGCAAACAATACAACAATTAGCTCTAGTTAAGGCATCTAATAATCATTATCCTATCATTTGCTTATCTACTTTATACCCTGATCCATATAAATTACTACCATCGCTTAGCTAAAATCTTTACTCTTTAAAATCATGATTCGGTGCCTCCAAATGTTGGGGTGCCCCCTGAATGTCGGGGTGTTCCCAGCACAGCCCCCCCCCAAAAAGGGTCATCTGTGTCCATGTTCACCAGGAGGAATCGACGGTGGCCGTCATCTTCTCCCGGCCTGTCAGGGTGAGTGAGGAAACATGGGAACCCCCAAAATCACCTGGCTACTTCCAAACTCACCTGAATAACCCCCCAAAATCACCTGGGTATCCCCAAAAAATTACCTCGATACACCTGGATATCTCCCCAGATCACTTTGGTACCCCCAAGAAATCACCTGGATCTTCTCTGGAATCATCTGGGTACACCTGAGTATCCCCCCAAGTCTCCTGGGTACCCCCGAAAATCACCTGGATGTCCCCAAAAATCACCTGGGACTGCCAAAAATTACCTGGATACCTTAAAAATCACCTGGGTACAACTGGGTACCTTAAAACCCACCTGGGTATCCTCAAAAATAACCTGGGTACTCCTAAAAATCACCTGGATACACCTGGGTACTGTCGTGGGTCAGGTAGCCAAAGAATGTGTATTCAATTTCATCTGATGTAAAAGCAGATATTTCTTTATCTCTTGTAACTCCAGGGGAGGGGGGCAGATGCCTTCTGATAATGGCCCAGCTGTTAAAACCAGGTGTGTCAGTGTTTCTTATCTCCTCCACCTCCTGTCCATCCTCCAGGGAGATATCTTCTGCTAATGGGCCATTAAGGCTCATCAAGGACATGAAACATTACATCATCACATTGGGTGATGCTCCACCCAGTGTGTGGGTGCCAACCATTCCTACCTGGATGAAAACTGAGACTCAGAAACAGCAGGAATCTGTTTTTTTCCCCCAGAGGAAGACCAGACCCTTCTCGCTACCACTGGACTTTTCTTACTCCATTATTTGTACCCCACAGAACCTCACCTAGGATTTAGTTGGACTGCTTCCAACACCCTGACCAACAGAGTGTCAGGTCATATCCCTGACTTTTTTAGGATTTTTTCCAGGACTTCAGTCTTGCTTGTTTGTCTTTGTATTAGTACTCTTGTATTTTTGTTGTTGTTCTTGTTTTTATTCCTATTAAAGAGCTGTTATTGCTATTCCCATATCTTTGCCTGAAAGCCCCTAATTGCAAAATTATAATAATTTGGAGGGAGGTGGGTGACATTCTCCATTCCAAGGGAAGCTCCAGCTCTCCCTGGCAGACAACTTTCTTTCAAAACCAAGACAGCTGCTTTAAGAGCCCCCGCTCTTGTTGGGTCCTGCTATAACTGCCCTTAAAATTCCAAAACCACTCCCGTTGATTCCAGTACGGAGCCCTGGGGGTGTTTGGGGGTCCTGGGAGGGTTTGGGGGTCCCAGAAGGGTTTGGGGGTGCCAAGAGGGGTTTGTAGGTCCCAGGAGGGTTCAGGAGTACCTGGTGATGCTGATGATGGTGATGTGAACCCCCTGTTGGGTGTAAACATGCATGAGGGGTTCCTGGAAAGAGTTTTGCAGATCCCGGGGGTTTTTGGGGTTGTGGTGCATTTTTGGAGGTTTCCAAGGGTTTTACAGGTAGGGATTAGGTGATCCCAGGGGGATCCCAGGGTTGTTTTTGGGTACCTGCTGGCGACAGACATGAGGACCCCGTGCCAGGTATGAACCTTCTCAAGGGGGTCTGACTGGGGTGTTGAGAGGTCCTGTGGGAATTTTGATGTCCTGAGAGGTTTGGGGGGGGGGGAGTCTGTATGGCTTTTTGCATTTTTTAGGAGTTTTTTGAGTGTCCCAGGATGTTTTTGGGATCCTGGGGAGGTTGGACTGTCCCGGGGGGGTTTGGGGGTTCCCAGGAGGTTTTGGGGATACCTGGGCCACGCCGGTGACAGAACTGGGGACCCCGTTCCAGGTCTGACCCTTCTCACTGTGCACGGGCAGTGTCAGTGTGTTCAGGGAGATCCTGGGGGCCTGAGGATCGCCCCAAATCCCAGGGGATCCCAAATGCACAGGGACCCCCTGAACTCCCCTCACTGCTGCATCTGCTGCAGGCACGGGGGGCACCAACACTCGGCCCCACCCCCACCATCACAGGGGGGCAGAATTGGGGGAGGGGCACGGACAGGTCAGGGGGATCCCCAAAGTCCTGGGGGAGGTGACACGGGGGGACTCCCAACAATCCCTGTGGGTGTGAGGGGGTACCCAGGAGGAATTAGGGGGGCTGGGTGGGTCATGGGGAGCCCTCAGGATTCTTGTGGGGGGTGGGGAGGGCAAAGCACAGGGCAACCCCCAGGATGGGTTTGGGGGGGAACTGGATTGGAGTTTCCATGGCAGTGGGATGGGGATGAGATCTGCCCATGGAATTCCAACCTGCTCACAGCAGTTCCCAGCATGGTCCCACTCTCCCCAGTGTGCCAGTTTGAAAACAAAACCAACAGGAGATCCCAAGTAAGAACTGTTCCATGACCCATTTCTCATAACTCTGGGGGATATCTTCTGTTAATGGGCCAGCTGTTCAAACCAGGTGGGGCAGTGTTCTTTATCTCTTCCACCACCCACACTCCCTCCAGGGAGATATCTTATCTTAATGGGCCATTGAGTCTCACTGCATCACTGATCAAATTCCATCATCCCATTGTGAGATGCTCCACCCAGGGGGAGGAGCCAAGCATTCCTACCTGGATATAACCTGAGATTTAACACACCAGAAGCAGCCTGTTTCCACTGGATTCCAGAGGAACACCAGACCCATCTACACCACCCTGGACCTTCAGAGGAAAACTACCCTTCTACAGGATCATTGCTTCAACAAAACCACATCTGTGACTCCAGGAGGACTGCAGCCACGATTTGATTGCACTGCTACCAACATCAGGTATTCTGACTCTGTCAGCTTTTTTTTTACTACTGCATTTTTATTTTGCTTTTCCTACTAAAGCACTGTTATTCCTGTTCCCTATCTTTGCTTGAGAGCCCATTCATTTCAAAATTATAATTCAGAGGGAGGGGGTTTATATTTTCCATTTCAAGGGAGGCTCTTGCCTTCCTTAGCAGACACCTGTCTTTCCAAACCAAGCTCGGCCCAGATATCTTGGGGGGTCCCTGGGCTTGGTTTCTTAGGAGGGATTTTGAAGAATGAAGAACTTCAAAGATCAGTGGAAAATGCCCCTTGGGGGACATTGGGGTCCTGGTGGTGGCTGACGGTAGAGGCAGCCTGGAGGAGCAGGGGGACTCCCTTTACCCCCTGCACTCCAAGCCGAGAAAAAGGGGAGAAGGGACCCCAGAGACCCCAAATCCCCTTGCATCCCTAAATAGGGAGATGGATAAGGGGGAACTTTTCCGATTGCTGGGACTCCCAGCAGCCTGGGGAGGCTGGGACTGAGTAGATGGGGGACCCTCAATACAAGCGTGACCCCCAGCAGCTGGGAAAGGGGGAACCCCTGAACACCAAAGGGAAGAGACCAGGGATGGGGAATTCCTTGGAGGCATTTTCAGGGCAGAATATTGGTGTTTAGGAGGTTTTATGGACCCCAGATTCCAGGTGACTTTTAGAGATGGACTTGGTCAGGCAGACCTTCAAACTCAATGTGCTCATCTGTTGTTTTTCCCCAAACCAGGATTTCCCATTCCCAAACCTTGGCCAGATGGAGGTGGAAGCTGTGAGGAAGAGGAAGATGCCCTGGACAGCCAGGCAGGTAGGAGGAAATCACTGCCCCTTTCCCCTCTCTCCTGCTCCATCTCCCAGCCCAGCATGGCCTGAGCTGCAGGACAACCCCACTGCTGACGCCGTCCTGCCAGGGATTCCCTGGGGAGATCTCCTTCCCCTTCCCTCTGCACAGAGGTAAATTCCATCCTCTCCTTGTTCTTTCCTCCCCCAGACAAGGAGCTGAGGATGGGACCAGGGAGGAAAACTCCCCAGAGCAGAACCTCATGGAAGAGGCTGTTTGAGTGGCTCCCAGGCACAGGAATCCAACAGGGAGGAAAACCCAGAGATCTCACAGGAGGAGGGGCTCCAAACCCATCCCAGGCTGCTCTGAGGAGGTAGGACCCACCCTGTGCCAGGAACGTGGCCAGAGATCGAGCCAGAGCTCAGACCTGGTGGCCATGAGCAGCTTCATGACAGGGAGCAGTCCTATGAGTGCTTGGAGTGTGGGAAAGCTTCAGCAACAACTCCAACCTGATCCGCCACCAGAGGATCCACACTGGGGAACGGCCCTACGTGTGTGGGGAATGTGGGCAGGGCTGCACAGACAGCTCCAAGCTGATTGTCCACCTCAGGACCCACACTGGGGAGAGGCCCTATGAGTGTGGGGAATGTGGGATGAGCTTCAGCCAAAGCTCCAACCTGACTGTCCACCTAGGACCCACACTGGGGAGAGGCCATGAGTGTGGGGAATGTGGGAAGAGCTTCAGCAATAGATCCAACTTGATCCAGCACAAGAATCCACGCTGAGGAAAGGCCGTACAAATGTGGGGAATGTGGGAAGGGCTTCAACAGGAGGTCCAAAATGATTATCCACCAAATGATCCACACTGGAGAGGCCCTATGGATGTCCCCAGTGTGGGAAGGGTTTCACACCAGCTCAGATCTCCTCGTTCACCAGCGCATTCACAGAGAGGAGAGGCCCTTCCGCTGCCCTGACTGCGGAAGGGCTTCAAGCACAACTCCACCTCATCAGGCACCGGCGCATCCACACTGGGGAGAGGCCCTACAGTGTCCCCAGTGTGGGAAGAGCTTCACCCAGAGCTCTACCTTGACCAGACACCAACGGAGTCACCAGTAAGGGAAGCCCTGCGAGTTCCCCGACTCTGGAAGAGCTTCATGTGCATCCAACCTCATCCCCCATCAGAAGATGCACACTGAGAAGAGCCCTAGTGACCCACAGTTCCCTGTGGTTCATTCTGGGAGGACACCTGTCCCTTTCCCTGCCCGGCAATGATGTGAGATGGGATTTAAAAACGTGAGCATCTGGCCATGGCCCCATCATTGTATTTGATCCCATCTCAGGTCATTACCAGGGCTAGGAAAGGGACTCTATCTCTCCTCAAGGTGAAGGGTGTCCTTTCCAGGAAGGATGGGACAGCCAGTTGATGTTTTTGTAGTTTTCCCTTTATATTGTTAGTTTTATCCCGTTTGTTACCAATATTGTTTCTGTTCCTTTTTGTTCTTATCTTGTTTCTGTTCCCAATAAATTGTTCTTATCCCAGCCTGGGATCTTTGCCTTTTGTACTTTCAATGGGAGGCTGGAGGGCAGCGAGCAGTGACACAGTTTTAGTGGGAGCACAAAATTGGGGAATCCCATTCCCAAACCCCGGCCCATGGAAACCGAGCATCCCAGCTGGTGCCAGCCCTGGCTGCCCTGGAACAGCCTTGGGAGCGGTCCCTGGCTGGGGCTGTGGGAACCTCTTCCCTCTGGTGCCCAGGGACAGGACTGGAGGGAAGGGCTGGAGCTGAGTCGGGGCAGGTTTGGGTTGGATCTGAGGAAAAGGTTTTTCCCCCAGAGGCTGCTGGGGCACTGAACAGGCTCCCAGGGAAGGGTCCCAGCTCCAGGGCTCTGGGAGCTCCAGCAGCGTTTGGACAGCGCTGCCAGGCCCAGGCTGGCATTGTTGGGGTGTCCTGTGCAGGGCCAGGAGTTGGACTCGAGGATCCTGGAGACCTCCCAGGGCTTTCTGGGATGCTAAAGAGCCCTGTGCTCAGAGGCAGTCACAGCCATTCCATGGGGACATCCCAGGGCACCTTGGGCTGCAAAGGCACCCATCTGTCACAGGCACTCACGGGGGCTCCACGGTGACATCCCAGGAGTCCCCAGGCTGCCAAAGAGCCGGGATGTCCCAGACACTCCCAGGGGTTCCTGTCATGGGCAGAGTGGGAGCTCAGGCAAAAGCTTGATTTCTTCCTTTGAGAAACTCATGCTGAGTTATGAGGTGGAGAAATGACACCAAACAGCCACCATGGAACATCAAACCCCTCCAGGGACCCATCTAAAATTCCATCTAAATGAGGATACTGGGAGTGGCTGGATCCAATTCTGGCACCTAAGGACACCATCGAGTGTCAGTGCAATTGGACCTGGAAGAGCCTTGGCAACGCTTTGTCCTCACGGTTGCCATGGCAGCCCAGGACAGCAACAGCTCTGCCTGCAAGTGGCCACGGAACCTGGCTGCAGAAATGGCTCCTGGGGCTGCTTTCCAAGGTAACTTGAACTGATCAGGGTGGCCTTGGCACCCAAAGCCAGCAGTGGGCTCAGTGCAGTGTCCATGGCCACAGCCCCTTGCAATGGCCCAGGGCAGCTTGGATGATGATCCAGCCTCACTCCTGGCCCAGGCCAGGCCTGCAGTGCCCTTCCCCACAGC
>JAJEOU010000117.1:0-14662 GCA_021534815.1 Acrocephalus arundinaceus
AAAGCAATAAAAAATTATGTTTAAATGGTTGAAACTGACTGAAAATCACAGGTTTTGTCTCTCTATGTTGGTTGTGGGAAAGTGAACAGTGTGGGAAAAAGAGAAGTATTTTGAAGTTTCAAATTTTTTTTCTTTTTTTTTTCCTTTATTCTTAGAGTGTGTAAATAAACTATCTTTGTAACTTTTAAAGTTCAGGCCTGTTTTGCTTTTTATTTTCTCCTAGTCAAACCATCACAAATTTAGTGTGTTAGCCGGGAAAAGTCAAAATTAGCGAATGTGAAACCACTACAGGGTATAGGGGAAATGTTAATTTTTCACTGTTAGTGTATAAAAGCGAGTAGCTGGCATACTGAGGGTGTGCTCGCTTTCTGGATTCACCACCTAGCATCATTCTTTTACAAACCTCCTCACTGGCAGAGCCTGAGACAAGAAAAAAGTCCTTGACTTAGAATAAACACAATTTAGCATAAAAGTAAAACATTGGTGTGTTATCAACACCACTCTCATTCTAAATCCAAAGCACAACACTAACAGCTACTGAGAAGAAATTAACTCCATCCCAGCTGAAACCAGGACACCTGCATGTTCCCCCAGTTAGGGTTAAGAGTCAGCACAACAGTTTCCAAAAGCTGATACATTCCTTCTAAATTCTTTTGGTATGAAACAACAGATCCTTTCCAATTCAATAAATCCTAAGTAGTAAAAGGAACATGCACATAGGTTGCCTTTCTATTCCTACAGCCTGTCTTATAAGGAGCCTGTATAATTGGACACTGTCCCGTCTTTATATACCAGATATAAGGCTAAAATCCTCACTTCCCCTTTCTGCCCTCTTTTGTTCCCTTAGTAAGGAGGTGGCACACTCTAGGGGCCATTCAGAGGAGCTGTCGGTACCAAAAATTGCACATCCTCTTCTTCCCCATCCTTCTCGCAACATACAATCCTTTTTCTTCTTCTCCTTGATACATAGTATTAGCATAGCTCCTCCCAATTTGCACTTTTTCTGACTATTTGAATCTCTGCAATTTCATAAAAGCATCAACATAAAAAGCCTCATCCCATTTACCAGGTCAGTGACAAAACAACATCAACCACAAGATAATATTAAACTGCATCAACACATTTTCCCCATCCTCCAATTTGTAAGGTGACCACTGTTGATTACAGTATCTCATAATTTTCTCTTTTGTCATTTGATCTCCCCAAGCTTATTCCAATTTTTCAAAATACAACCCAGAGGGCTATCGGGAGGAATTGTGGACTAGCTCAATCCCACATTTAATAATATTTAAGTTACCCATTTCCTTTATCCCTAGGTCCAGATCTCCAATTGTTACACCACTCTGATCCCACTGATAGATTAAGGCCCACTGCTAAGCATATTGTCTGCACTGCACACTGCTACAATCCCATGGATCAATTAAGGCTGATTACATTTGGGGTCATTGGTTAGAGACAGAAACAACACAAACTCACCGAGGGTCTTCAACAAACAGCACTGAGTTTATTATGGCTGCCTCTTTTATAGGGGTTTGAATTTCCCGGGCTTAGCCGATTGGTTGGGATCTCTCTCCGCCCAGATCTCTGGCCAGTAGTGTTTCTGCATCTAGGCTTGAACAGGTTTGGCTGAGGTCTTGAGTTCAAATCTATCCTATCATTGTTCACCCAGGGACTTGTTCTACTTCTTTTCTAGAATGAACCAGTCTAGCCGAATTGGGTTTGTGTTATGGCCAGATTTATCTTGTCCAGCTACAGACTGTCTGTACTGTGACAATTCCTCCTTTCCGTTTTATTAAAAAATGCAGTGTTCTCTGTTATCCTACCTGCAAGGGCCCTTTGCAGACAGGGTGACAGAAGACAGCACAAGTCTAATTTGAATGAGGCTTTCCACCTACTTTTGACAAACCGAGCTCCCCTTAGTCGGCGATGTGTCCCATGTACCACTGGAGTTGCAGCACTCACTTCCAGGAGCTGTCAGGTGAGATCACAATCCTTCAGGCTAACATGCCACAGGTTAACTACTTATAGTTAGAAGTTACAATTTAACACTAAAAAACAAGAAACCATTTAACCCTTAGAACTGTTAAAAATACCCCAACTACTAGAAAAATAATTTGTAAACAGAAAAAACAATTTCTAAACAACTAGAATCCTTAAATGAACTGTCACTTCAAGAGTCCCAGATTTCCATGAGGTAGGTGAACAATTTGTTTCCATCACTGTTCCATATACAGCTCCAGGATGTCTGTTGATGAGCCATCAGGAAGATGCTGCTTGTGGTCCCAGACAGGACGTAGGGAAGGACAGACACATCTGGCAGGTACCCAATGTGTTCCAGTGTCCATAGAAACACAGGCATATCCCCGTCCCCAGGTAATGGGATTCCACGGACCTCCCCACTTATTGGTGACAAGGTCTCGTACCATTACCTTGGGTTTGGGTGACTGATTACCACCGGATGACTGTAGTGATAGGAAGTGATTTAAAATGACTGGGTTCTGGGACTTTAATACTTTTAAATGATTCAGTGTATAGACAGCCTTAGCTACCCTACTCTGTGGGGATTCACCACACATTCCTGCCTTTTGTTTTTCAAGTAATTATTTTAAAGTGCCATGTACTCTTTCTATGATGGCTTGTCCTGTTGCTAAGTGGGGGATACCAGTGTGGTGAGACACATCCATGAGCGGTAGGAAATGTGTTGTTTTTTGTGAAATGTATGCAGGGCCATTGTCTGTTTTGATGGTTGTCATGGGTTAACACAGTTTTGTTTTTAGTTAAAGTGGAAACAGTTCCCCTGAAAGGACCTGTTAATTTCCTGTGAAAAGGACAGGGACCTATCAGAGCCCAATTTTTAGATACTGACATGTTATATAACCACTAAGGAAGCTGGATGCACCTTTGTGAATACATATATAAAGTTGAGATGAGGCCAAGAACTTCCTTTTTTCCTCCCCGCCTTGGAACAGGTAACAGGGCCGGCCCCGCTCCGGCACACGGCCCCCCAGGCCCAGCTGCTGCAGCTGTCTTGGCCGGGGCTGGCCTGATGACTCCTGGGCAGAGGGAGGGGAAGACATTATGCCCTGTCCCAACCGAGTCCAGGCCCAAGTAGCTGCTAACATCTGCTGCCACACTGCACTTCCATCACGGCCCGGGCCGAGCCCCCCCCCCCCGCCCCCCCGCTCCTCCAGTGGCTGCTGGACAGAGGAAAGGGAAGGGGGGGGGCTCGTTTCTGAGCACCCCCCATCCCCATGACTTTGAACTCCTAGAGCTGCCACCCAGCAGAGATCACATGACCATCTGCAAGCCTGGGTGAGATGTTAACTCTTTCCTTGATAGATGAAACTTACAAAACATTAAATCCTCTTCTCTGAGTTAGATAACAGCCAGAGTGAACCATGGAGAGACACAGCATGAGACTAAAGTCAGTGAAGAGAGAGTAAAAAGTCCTGAGTTGGAGGAAGATTGAGGAGTTGCCTAGTCTAGGCTGAAATTCTTTTATGAGCCATGATAATGAACTGCAATATATTAAAATATCCCTTTAAACTGTGGACAATATGGATTGGGGAGATGATTATTCAGATTGTAGATTTGAGCAAAGGTATTTTGTGATGGACTAAGTGCTGTGATCCTATGAGAAGCTTGAACAGTGAGAGATTGGATGAAGATGAAGATTCTGCCCCTAGAGAAAGAGAAAAGAGATCTCTGTTCCATTAGATGAAGAAAATCCTTTGCCTTTGGAGTTGTTGTATCTTTAAAATGACACCCTAAAGCATCCATGACCCATATGCAGCTCGGGAAAACTGCCAATGGGAGGGAATTCACAAAAGCAGGTTCCTGAGCAGCTGTTTTTTGTGAGAATTAAAACCCACAAGAGAACTGTTCTATGTTGTCAGTGGGGAAATTTCATGGCAGACTAAGAGAGACTCCTCTCCCCAAGAACTGATGAAAGATTATTTTAAAATGGTGAAATTGACTGAAAATCACAGGTTTTGTGTCTTTATGTTGTCAGTGGGAAAGTAAACAGTTTGTGAGGAGGGATAAGTGTTTTTGAAGCTTTCATTTTGATTCTTATTCTTCTTTTAGTGTGTGTTAATAAATCTATCTTTATACCCTTCAAGTTTGAACCTGCTTTGCTTTTCTCCTAATCATATCTCACAGTAGGAAAAGAAGTAAATGATTATGGTAGACACTCAAACCACTACACAAATGATGCGTTGGCCGGGAAACAAAATTGACGAACTGAAACCACTACAATGGTGTAGGGGATACATAAAGCAGCAAAGGCTGACCGCCAATGTGTGATGGCATTCTGACCTTTTTCTCCTGTGTGTACTGTAGCCCATATTGCTGATGAAAAGGTTTCAATGGATAAATGTACATATTTTAGATGTCCGAAATCAGGGATGTGTGTGACATCAGTTTGCCAGACTTGCAAAGCACGTACTTCACTAGGGTTTACCCCCATCTGCAGCAGTGCAGTGTGGCCTTAGCAGTCAGCACAGGTGTTAACTATATTACGAGCCTCTGTGTTTGACAGATGGAACTGTTGCTGTAAGGCCTGAACACCTTGGTGGAAAAAAATCATGTGATGCCTTTGCTTGTGCTAGCATGTTTGGCTGTGGTGCTGTCCAAGCAGAGCCAGCTAGCCTATCTGCTCAAGCATTGCCCTCTGTGATGAAGCCTGCTAAATTTGTGTGACTTCTGATGTGTAATATGTAATAAGGGCAAGTTCTGGCTTGGATGGTATAGAACAGTTTTTAGTAATTTAAATAGTTGTATATTGTCAATTTACTTTAATAGTGCTTAATCTAATCTTTGTGTGATATCAGCAACATAGACAGAGTCAGTTACAACATTTAGAGGAATGTGGGGAAAACATTGGAAAGCTATAGCTACATGCTGTAGCTCCACCAACTGAGGTGATCCATTCTCATAACCCTTCAATGTTTGCCTCTTACCTTCCTCTTTCCATGTTACAATGGCCTTTCCCATTTTCCCAGAACTGTCAGTAAATACTGTAACACCTTTTAAGGGTGTTCGGCTATTCAGAGGTTTGAGACAGTGTAGTAACTTAAGTAATTAACTTCAGTAATCTATGGCTTAGTAAATGGTAAGTGGTCAAAAAAAATTTTGCAAGGCACTTTGCAAGACTGTACTGTTAGCAAAACACCATTCGAACTGCTCTTGTGTTACAGGAATAATAATTTTTGAAGGATCTCTAGCATTCAATTGTAAACACCTGTGATGACATTTGATAATTGTGCAATTAGCTCAAACACTGGGTGCCGTCTTTTTTGGTTTATGAGGTAAAAACATCCACTCTAGAATGTGCAAAGAATCAGGCCAGTGAGTATTCTACTGCCCAATAATAGCATTAGGATGAAAGGTAACAATGAGAATAAACACAGTAATACACATCTCTGGGCATATCCAGTAGACTTGTCTGTGATAGCTTGCTCTACTGTTTCGAGAGTGGCTTTTGCCTCTGGGGTTAACTTTCTGAGGGAAGTTAACTCCGGATTACCTTTTAGGGGGTTGAATAAGGGTGCTTATTTTGAGTTGGTCAATCCTAGGTAAGGTTTGACCCAGTTGATAGCACCCAAAAGTTTTTGTGCATCATTTAGAGTTTGGATTTTGCTTGAGAGTTGGATTGCTTGTGGCTGTATGGTCTGACCCATAATTTTGAGTCCAAGGTACTTCCAGGGTGGCTACTGCTGTACCTTTTCTGGTGCTACTTGCAGCCCAAATGTTTTTAATGCTTGCAACAGGATGGCCGAATCTGTGAGTGGTGGGGTTTTTTTGTTTGGGTTGCAATCAAAATATCGTCCATGTAGTGGTAACAGTATGCCCCTGGAAACTGTTCTCTCACTGATGAGAGTGCCTGTGCAACATACAATTCACAAATTGTGGGGCTGTTTTCCATGCCTTGGGGAAAAACTCTCCATTGATAATGTTGCACTGGTGCTGCGTTATTAATGGAAGGTACTGTAAAAGCAAACTTTGGGGTATCATCTGGGTGCAGTGGAATAGTGAAAAAACTGTCTTTTAGGTCCACAATTAGGATGTCCCAGGAGGCAGGTATCATGACAGGGGATGGCATACCAGGCTGGAGAGCCCCCATGTTCTCTATTATGTAGTTGATTTTTCTCAGGTCATGGAGCAACCTCCAATTACCAGATTTCTTTTTTATAACAAATACTGGGGTGTTCCAAGGGCTCATAGATGGTTCTATGTGTCCTTGAACTAGTTGTTCTTGTACCAGGGTTTTTAGGGCATCTAGTTTCTCTTTTTCAAGAGACCACTGTGGTATCCACACAGGTTGAGTAGTAAGCCATTTCAGGGCTAATGTGGAATGCCTTACGCCCTCTAATACAGTGGCCTCTGTTAAAAATCTGTCCCTACCCAGACTCCCCATGCAGACAGAACATCCCTCCCCCATAAGTTTAGTGGTGCAGCAGTGATGTATGGTCAAATTGTAGCTGTTTGGCCATCAGGATTTTTAACCAACACAGGATTGCTACTCAAGTAGTTCTATGTGGTCTGTGTGCCAGCAACAGCAGATCCCGCAGGTATGGTAGGCAATGATGAAGGCCATATGTTGGTATAGATGATTGTGAAATTTGCCCTTGTGTCAATAATCCCATTGACCTTTATCTGCAAAGGCTTTGCTTGAGGCACTGTAGCAGTGCAAACCATATTAGGTCTTTTGTCACCTATGACATGATTCTAGTACACCTGAGTCTGTCTTGTTGGTCCAAAGCCTTGGTCTCCTAGCTTCCTAGAATCTGTTTTGGGGACAGAAGACTTTAAAGGAATGAGTTGAGCAATTCTGGTTTTAGCAGGGATAGTCACAGGTGGAGTAGGGGTTGATACATTGGCATGTATTTGTTCAGTAAAGTTGACATTTATAACACCGGGGTGCACAAAGATAGTTTGCATCGTAACACTGGCTATTGAGAAGCAGTGCACTCAGTCCTCTCCCTATGGGCCCTTGGGCCTTGAGAGGGACTTTATATACCTGTAATGAGCTTATGGTTATTGGATTGAGGTGGAAACATCCATGCCAGCTGATCGTCTTGTCCTTGTTGTGAGTTGATCACACAGGCTTGTACCAGAGGGTGGGAAATTACTTGTGTCGTCAAGCGATTCCCTTTCGCGCTGGGTTTCCCATTTCCCTGGTTCTTGGGAAATTGATCATTAACATGAATTTTGGACTTGCATACCTTGGTCGCGTGTTCGGACCTCCCACATCATTTGCAGCTTGTATTTGCTCCCTTCTGTCCTTGAAACGTACCCTGTGGAAGGGACTTGTAGAGACAGTTTACCTTCAGGTGGCCTTGTTGTCCACATTTGTAGCAATGAGGTGTTAGTTTAGCAGCAGCTCTAACAGAATTAGCTAATATATCCATGTTATAAGATCTAGTCCCAACCTTAGCACATGGATCTATCATATCCTCTAGAGATGAAGTCTCTTTAGGTAATGCATCTATAATTTTTTTACAGTCCTCGTTTGCGTTTTCTCATGCTGGTTGCAGTATTAATTGGCTCCTTGCTTAACAATTTGCTATTTGTTTTTCCATAGCATCTTGCAAACGTTCTATGAGCTGCATATATAATTTGTTGGGGGGTTGTCTTACACTTGAATATCTTTGGATTGGCACAGATTTGTGATTTTTCATTAGAGTTCACATTTCTAAGTCCTTTGCTTGGGCTAGGATTAAGGGGTTCAGGGGTGCTTGGGTTTGTGGGTCTTCCATGGGGTGCAGCCCCATAAGTTGAGAAATCCTTGCCCCAAAGCATGGATCCTGCTGTGAAGCTCTTGAATTTTGCAATCCCTGGTCCTCTGCATAAGATCTCCAGGCTGATTCAAACACCATGTATTGCATTGGAGTAGAGTAATTTTGCAATTTGCTTCGTATCATAGGGGGTTAATTCACTAGCAGTTATAAGTTGAAGCATATTTGCAACAGCAGGTGACCCCAGCCCGTGTTTAGCAGCCAGTTGGCATAGCTCTGAGAGGATTTGCCAATTAAAGGGTATATATTTGTCAGGTGTTGTTCCATTACCTCATACAACTGGGAATGCTACAATTGCTCCTCCCCCCCCGCTGCCAGTCCTATGATTATTATGAGACAGTTATAGGTTGGGAGACAGAAATCATGACTTGAGTCCTCTTGATCATGAGACAAACAACCTGTTTTATTGTTCAAAACCTTCTTATATAGGGAGTTCAAAACTCCTGAGTCTAGACACTGATTGGTCTGAGTCTTAGCCCCGCCCAGCTCCTTGACCAGTGATATATCTGCTCTCTGGATTGACTGTGATTGGTTGAGATCTTTGCATGAGCTCTCTTATTCACCTAGGAACTTCTAGAACAAGCCAGGTCAGCCGAACTGGACTTGCCATGACCAGATTTATTTTGTCTTAGCTAAAGACTAGCTGTGACAAATCACCCTTTTTAGTTATAATTAAAAAATGTAAAAGTGTTCTTTGTTATCCTTCCTGCAGGCGCTTTGCAGATAGGATGAGAAAGACAGTATAAATTTAATTTGAATGGGGCTTTTTACTCAATTTGATAAACTCACTTCTCCTAGCTAGTGATATATCCCATGTACCATTGGAGCTGCAGTATTCACGTCTAGGAGCTGTTAGGCAAAATTCACTAATGTCACAATGTCTTGGTTTTGAAAGACAGTTGTCTGCCAGGGAGAGCTAGAGCTTCCCTTGGAATGGAGAATGTCACCCCCCTCCCCTCCTAATTATTATAATTTTGCAATTAGGGGTTTTCAGGCAAAGATATGGGAATAGGAGTAACAGTTCTTTAATAGGAATAAAACAACAACAACAAAACAAAATACAAATGCAGTAGTACAAAGACAAGCAAGCAAAACAGAAGTCCTGGAAAAAAATCCTGACAGAGTCAGGGATATTACCTGACACCCTGTTGGTAAGGGTGTTGGAAGCAGTCCAAATAAATCCTAGATGAGGTTTTGTGGGGTACAGATAATGGAGTAGGAAAAGTCCAGTGATGGCGAGATGGGTCTAGTCTTCCTCTGGTGAAAAAAAAAACAGATGCCTGCTGTTCCTGAGTCTCAGTTTTTATCCAGGTAGGAACGGTTGCCCCCCCCCCACACTGGGTGGAGCATCTCACAATGGGATGATGCAATGTGTCATGTCCTTGATGAGCCTTAATGGCCCATTAGCAGAAGATATCTCCCTGGAGGATGGACAGGTGGTGAAGGAGATAAGAAACACTGCCAGACCTGGTTTTAACAGCTGGCCCATTATCAGAAGGCATCTGCCCTCTCCCCCCTGGAGTTACAAGAGATAAAGAAATATCTGCTTTTACAACATGAAAATAGAATACAAATCTCTTGGCTACCCAACCCAAGACACACAATCTTTTAGGCTAGCATGTCACAGGTTAATTGCTTAGAAGTTACAAGTTACAACTTAACAGTAGAAAACAGTAAACAATTCAACTTAAAACCATTTCAATTAAAACACATATCTTTTTGCCTCTGATGTCTCCCAAATGTTTGAGTCTTGGAGTTCTAGTAAGGTAGTGGGTAAGTTGTCTTACTATTGACAATCTTCAGCTGCTGACAAGCTGATGGCTTTCTAGGTTATGTTGTGAATCAGTTTAAAAGCATGAGAAAAACATGAGAACATGAGAACACCAAAGACTCGAGGGGGGTGTACATCCATGCCTCTTTCCCCATTTTCTTGTTTTAGCAACTATAATAGGAACAAAATATGTATTTTGAACACAAATAAGGTGAAACTTATAACTGCCTACATGCTTTGCTATTACTCAGGGTCTGCTATTGCTAAAGGACCTCCTTATCACAATGAGGACTTGAAGAGCCTCTTCTGGATGAGGCCCTTCATGTTTATCTCAAAGGTGTAATAAACAGGGCAGGAGATTTTTCTCCTTTTAAAAGCCTTTATTATGATCAGCTCAGAGTGGGGGCCTGACAGGTCGAGTGCACGCTGCCGCTGCTCCCAGAAGCAACTCAGAGAAAGAGGTGTGCAGCTGCTTTGTCCGCTGGAGTGCAGGCAGAACCACATTCTCTATCCTCACAGCAGATCCTGAAGGCTTGGTTGGCTCTGAAAGTCGAGGTGTCCCTCTCTGGGCAATGTCTTTGAGAGTTAGGGTGAGGGGGTGAAAACTGCTCAACCTTGGGAGGAGGTAGTCTTACTCTTTGCATGGTCTATCCATGTGTTTTGGTGGTTCGGTCTAATAAAGTTTTCTGCTCTGGAGCAATCTTTTCTTAATTTTTTTTCTCCCAGCTGGCACTGCATCACCTCTATTTGCATGTCTGCTGGTTCTCTCCCCTCCCCTGGTTTTTTGGTTGCTATGTTGGGGCAGCTACGGGGCTCGAAGGCGCAACAGAAAGGGAACAAAGGAGGTGAATGGCCCGGTGATTAACAGAGGGGGTGAATATTTAACAAGGAGCATTGAACTACTAGAGGGTTAATTTGCAACAAAATTGCTTTGCTTTTATCTCAAAAGGGAAAGGGGTTCAGCTTCTGTAAAGCCAAATCATATAGTGAAAGTGACTTGCTTTCATTTTTAGCACAGAAACGCCTGGGTTTGATACTTTTCCTGCCAGTTAAGGCAGTAGTTTTGCCAGAACTAAGACCTAGACTGGGAAGGCTTGATGGCACACTTCTCCCACCAGTCAAAGCCACAGCTTGGCCAGAGCTAAGACTTAGACTGGGTGGGCTTCCTTATCATATCTTTAAAAGATATATTTTAACAATAACTCGCTAAACAGCTGGCTTTGTCATCCATCCTCATCTAAATAATCAACGATTTTACAAAGAACTTACAAATAACTGCAACTATGCACAGACATATATATACAACTCTTTTCAAAGCACCATTCACCTTTTTATCACAAACTAATTCAAAACCATCAAAGGAAACATCTCTGTTTTTTGTATAAATCAAATTATACTTTAAAGAAATGAGCATTTTTAGGAGCTATGTACAAAAGAAACCAATAAGCATCATTGAAATGAAATGCAAAATGTTACTGCTAATCTTGCTGTCTATAATACCTTTGAAATGAAGTTAACAAGATGTTAAAGAAAACTCCACGAAGTAGTGAAAGGCATATGTGCTTTTTCCCTATAACCCTGGGATTTCACTTCTTAAAAGTTGCTGAGTTTCCATACTGACAGGGTAGATTAAATTTATAATAAGGGGCAGTATCTCTGTAACACAGGATAACTGTTTATAGAAGATCTATAACTGTGAAATATTAGCAATATGGTTGGGATAGAGGTATCACCTTTATTTCTTAGCAAGAAAATCTCTTCTAACACTGTAAGATGAGGAAGTGTATGTGAATATTACCATGAATATTATATGAATATATTGCATGTATCAGTATGAGATTATCATGTGTATGTTTTCTTTAGGAAAGGTATAAAGACATGACCTCTAGGGTGCAAAGCAAACTATTTTGGTTAATTAACAGTTTTTGTTATTACCTTCTGATATAAAATTTTTAACCTTTCTGTAATCTCATATGACTTTAGCTCTGTGATTAACATCTGCATACTTAATTGCAAAACACTTAACATTAAAAGTAATGAATATATTTTGGTTTGAAAATATGAAAGCATGTGATTAGTATTTTAGGGATAGTAGTGACAGACTTGCTATATTTATCTGTTATCAACTTTAACAGGAGTTGGCATGAGTGAAATATGAAAGGTGGTTGCTAGTAATTTTTAGCATGAAAATGCTTTGTTGAAATCCAATAACTGAAACTGTCAGATTTTTGGAAGAGGAAAATAAATATCTTGGTACTTCCTTTTTTCTTTGGAGGGTAAAAACAGTTCATAAATTATCATGAGTTTTATACAGAAGAAATTATGAATTTAAACCAAAATCCTTAAATATCACACAGCTATATATTGTAACTTCAATGCACACCTGAAAAGAAAGGAGTTAAGTATTGTTAGGACTAAACTGTTGAGAGTATTTAAAAACAATATTAGAATGGATATATGTTTCTATGGTAACTATTTGTTGTGTCCAATTATTGAAAACATAACCAAAGGAGGCTTTTGAATTCTTTGGTTAGTCTTTTCTGGGATTTGTTTTGCATGCTGATCTTCTGTATCACCACGGGTGAATGGATTGTGGTAGGCATGGCAGGCTGTGGTTGTTGCGATGGCTGGGAGGGACGCCTGCCACTCCCCGCAGCCATCCTGCCTATGCTCTGCTCTCTGGTCCCTGGGTGGGGGGGACTGTGCTGCTCGGGGACCCCTAGGATGGTGTGTTGCAGTAGCTGTGGTAGTTCCCCCCCTTTGTCATTGCAGGAAATAGGAATGGGACTATGGCAGCTGTTGGAGGATCTCTTGTTCCCAGGGGTTGGGATAGTGTTGGGGCAGCTTGCAGGGCTTTCCCAGCCCACAAGATGTTGGCCATACCTTACTGGGCAAATCTTGCTGGGGGGGGAAAGGCAGGGAATGTGGTGCCGCTTCTGTCGTAGCAGCTCCATTTTTCACAGAAGGCAGGCTGAGAGGGGGCACGCTGCTAGGAGGGGTCCCCCCCAGCCCCAGACATCCTCTGTGAGACAGCTTTAGCTGATGCTGCATGGTGTGGGACGGTGAGAACTTCTTTGTGATACTGTCAGGGTCACCACTAGGATTGGGGGACAAGGGGCTATCTTTTGGTCTTCTTCCCAAAGCCCCGGTAGACTTACGGTTGTCCTTTGGAGGTGCAGGAGGAGTCGATATGGTTGCTGTGGTTGTTGCTAGGCAACACGGTTTATCGGTGACGACTGTCGACTCTATGCATGGCCCTGGCAGCAGGGCTGCCAGCTTCTCTCATGGCCTCTGGCGTGCACACTCCACCATCTTGAGCAGGTACCTCCCATGTCATGTGGCAAGCACCATCTTGGGTGAGTGCCTCTCATTCCATGTGCTCTCCGCTATCTTGGAGTTTTTTGGCAGGCTTCCTCCGCCGGGCGTTAGAGGATGCAGAGCCCAAAGATGGTCTCTGTAGCTGGGGCATGGGCAGACCTGAGAATTTTGAGGATTGATCCAGTGTGGGCGGCAGCCGGGGAAGTCTGGCGAATAACGGCTGCTTTCCCCTTGGTTTTTCACTCACTGGTCTGTCCTGCTCTGCTTCCTTGGTGGGCTTTTTGGTGGGTGGTGTCCACAGCATCTTTACTGCCATCTCTGCTTGGCTTCTAACCACCCAAGCAAGTCCAAAACAATTTTCCAGGGCTTTATAACGTTTAGTTCGTGGTTCTCAGACCACACCAACAGGGCTAGCAATGCCTGCTGTATTTACTCTAATCCCCGTTTGAGGTTTTCTTCCAGTGATATCCATCTTGCCATGTTTCCAGCAGGGATTTTTTCTATTTTTTAAACTTTTGCTTTCATTCTTCTGGCTCTGGGGTGTTCTGTCTCCCTTTGCTCTCTGGTGGGATGGCTGTCGTCTTCCATTCCTGTGAGGAGAGTTTTAGCTCATCAGTGGCATCAGGGGGAAGTGCAAAAGGAGTTTGCATGCAGTGTGAACAAATGAATGATCTCCTTTTGTTGGTGGCTGAGCTTAGGGAGGACATTGATAGACTAAGGAGTATTAGGGAAAGTGAAAGGGAAATAGATTGGTGGAGTTCCACCCTTCCATCCTTTAGGGAGGTCCACCAGGAGTCAGAGGACTCCCACGCCTCCCACCGTCAGGCAATTGGAGGACACCTGGTGGATGAAGGGGAGTGGAAATGGGTTCCTAGTTGGAGAGGTAATGGAAATTCCCACTGACCCGCATCAGCTACCCAGGTGCCACTTCAGAATAGGTATGAGGCCCTGGATCTAGAGGGTCAGTCGATGATGTAGAAGAAATTGGCCTGCCTAGTGAGCCTCCAAGTTATGCCTCATCAGTCAGACAGATTACTACTTCTAACATTAAAAAGAAAAGAAGAGTAGTTGTCATGGGTGACTCCCTTCTGAGGGGAACAGAGAGCCCTAGATGTCGACCTGACCCATGCCACAGGGAGGTCTGCTGCCTTCTTGGAGCTTGGATACGGGATATTGCTGAGAAACTTCCTGGGCTGATTCAGCCCTCTGATTACTACCCACTGCTGATACTCCAGGCTGGCAGTGATGAGATTGAAAAGAGAAGTGTTAGGGCAATAAAAAGGGACTTTAGGGCTTTGGGTCGAGTGGTTGATAGGGCAGGAGTACAGGTAGTGTTTTGTTCAATCCCTTTAGTGGCGGAGAAGTATGATGAAAGGAATTGGAGAACTCATACTATTAACAAGTGGCTTAAGGGTTGGTGTCATCAGCAGAATTTTGGGTTTTTTTGATTTTGGGGCAACTTTTTCGGTGCCTGGCCTATAGGAACTGGATGGGCTTCATCTCTCTGAAAAGGGTAGTAGGTTTTTAGTTTATGAACTGGCAGAACTCGTTGACAGGGCTTTAAACTAGGTTTGAAGGGGGAAGGGGAACCAGCTGGACTATCTGGGGTCAGGCCTATGGGTGATAAACCTAAGTTAGGGGTGAAATCACGAACCCAACTGAGGTGCATGTTTACTAATACACACAGCATGGATAATAAACAGGAAGAGCTTGAAGTCATGGTGCAACAGTGGAACTATGATGTAGTCGCTATCACAGAAACGTGGTGGGATGA